>JACDOX010000020.1:257156-353920 GCA_014549065.1 Cardinalis cardinalis
TTGGTGCCCGGCGGCGCCCCGCGGCCGCCCCGCCGGGCCGGTGGGGAAGGGAGGGCTGCGCCCGGGCGGCGGGGGCGGGCGGCGAAGTTTCTTCCCTTCCCTCTGGCTTCGGAGGTACCTGTTTGTATAATAATGGGTGGTAACGGTTTGGCCGGGGGCCCCCGCTCCGCTCTCCGTGCGTGTGTGACCAGCTGCTGCAGTCTATATAAGGAATTACATTTACATTTCAGGCTTAAAGGGTACTGTGGGGTGGTGGTTTTTTTTCCCCTTTGGTACGTGTGTTACTTTAAGATGCAATGGGAAGGTACACGGAGGGGGGAATAAAGGCTCGTAACACCCACTCTCTACTTATTTTCTGGAAAATGGAGAAGTAGTTCGGTCCTCGTAGCACTACTCTTCGGAATAGGATGTAGAGTAGGCGATTTTGTAACCCTCCTTGGCAATTTTAGGTTTTATGTGGCATTTCCTGTGCAGGGTCACAGATAGGAAGGCTTTGCCTGCGATCTGAGATGTTTTCATATGCAGTGAACGGTCTCCGAAATAGATCAGAGTCACGATCGGTGCTTCACCTCTCTAATCCTCCCTGTTCGGGGCATAACGTGGTGATAAATGACGGCCTTTCCAGGGGCTAGCGGGTTGGTTTGATTGCGTTGAACTTAAAAGGGTTTTCTTATTTTTGCTGTGTGCGTTTTCTAGCAAGTATTCTTGTTTGCACGCTCATGTTATTAATTCCTTGTCCTAGTGTAAATATTTATATTTAGCTCATGATTTGGCTGTGTTAAAGGTAAGTTTGGAAAGTGCTTTTCTCTTTACCTTATTAAAAATGTGGATGATCAGAGAAAGGGGCTTTTCTTGTTGCTGACGACAACATGTGTGACATGTGAGTCTGAACCACCCAGCGTCTGTGCAGGAGCTGTAAACATGTTTACCTGAACAGGAAAGAAAATGGATTTTTCTCTTAAAGATCCAGTGATATGAATACCCTACTCTTAAAGCATATCAACAGATGACTTGAGAGAGAAATTTTCTGAAAACCTGGCTTTTGAAATCGACGGGGAAAAAAGATCCTTGATTGCTGCAGCAAATGGCAACTTGTGCAGGTAGAAAAAAAAGATGGTGTTTAGTTTTCTCCTGCATGCATGTCAGCCCCCTCCTGTCTGCTGCTTTCATTCTCAAGGGAGGGATTTATTTACCACGCTTGCTGTCAGTGTTTTTCCTTTGTGCTTAATATTAGAAAACCAGATTTAAGGCTGTTTAGCACAAACCGTTTTGTCTGCAGCGTGTATCACTTGCAGAAAACAAAAGGTGTATATGATCTGGTATCATTCCAGGTATCTTTCATCTTTATCACTTTTGGACCTCATTCCTGCACCTACTTTATTATGTAAAGCCTCTGATTCTTTATCAACTAGTTCTGTAATGTAAAATGTAGTGTGTCTTGGTTTAGGCTGATTTTGGTCCCTTATACTGAGGAATTAAAACCAACTTAAGTCATTGTGCATTGAAGCATCAGGATCGGTTAGATAATAGAATCTGGATAATAGAGATTTCTCAGTAGTGGGTTTATGTTTGACTTGCAAATATTTACTGAAGAAAATGCATAGAAAAAATGTTAACCCTTTAACCTTTAAAATAAATAGGTATGAGGCTTTTTTTTTCCCAAAGTCACAGAATGCACTTGGYTCTTATAGGTATCCTCTGTTAATGAGGCGTGGGCATAGGGGAAATGCAAAAGCAACTGGCTTGTTTGTAGTATAAAAAATAAAAGCATTTWTATGTTCTTTCCCATCCGTGTTCCCACAGAATATGAAATTATTACAGAGAGATTGCACTAGACATCCAGTATGCCAGTTAATAATACTGGGCTATGGCATTGAGTATTGTAAACTTTTCTTCTTTTTACTTCTTGTTAAACTTACTACAGCTAATCTTGCACTGTAAACTTTTGKTTTTTTTTTCTTTCCCCTGCTTTCTCTGTGTTTGGGAGCCATCCTGGTGCATTAACTCTAGCTGGAAAGGCAGTGTTGTCATCTTGACTCTGGAGCTGGTTCCTTTTCTACCTTGTTTATTGGTCCCTACAGGAGGTCAGCAGAGAGCCCATTGGTGCTGCCATTAAGGCCTCCACTTACAAGGAAATCTGGYGCTTCTTACCTGAGGAAAACTACCCTGTGTCATTGTCCTTAGTTCTGGCCAATAYACAAACAACTACTGCTACAGCAGAAGAGTTAACAAAGTGTTGAGATAATGTGATACAGCAGAAACACAGCGCTGGTTGGGAGTATCTYCTCCTATCTACTTCTTTCCCTTCTCCCTCTTTTTTGGTAGAAAAATGAAGAGGAGGAAAGAGAGACATGGTTTGGGTATTTTTTGCCAGTCATCTGCATAGCCACACTCCTGTGAGACTCCTGAGTAGACTTCAAATAGATTCAATATCAGCAAAGGTTTTCTTATTCTGAGTTGGTTTGCAGGCAGCATTAGTTGCTTTCTTAGCTTCTCYCATGTATGTTATGGGATTGTCTTAGTTTTTATTAAACAGCAAAACTAGAAGTGACGTATCTTGCTCTTCAGCAATGCTGTGAGATAGGTAAAACAATATATTTAAARCTTTCCTTCCTAGGGTGAGAAAAGATATCAATGTAAAGTATAGATGTTCTGAAAATAATGCAAATATGCCTTCAGGTTTTCAGATACATATTTGATGGTGAAAAGAGGAATGTATGAATCTGGGTAAATTCTGCATGCTGTCAGGTACGTGTGAGGAGAAGATATAAGCCAGCGTTGGTCACAGTGAGTTCATTACTAAAAGGTTATGTCGATTGACTTGTTAGAGTGTTATTTCACTTGCTTTACAGTTGGTTCTTTTTATTTCTATTAGGTAACACTTTCATATRAAGTTTTGCTACCAGGCTAAGAACTGTAAGAAGACTGTAAGTCCCTCTGAATAAGGCAAAAGCATATTTCTTCTAGCTCCAAGGTGTTAGCTACCGACAGGACGTCAGGTGTTAGTGACACTTGGGATACAACATTCCTGGTTGTGCCTGTCTTCTCTTGCCCCCTTGCCTTTCTTTTTTGCTAGATATCATGTTTTCACTCTGATGTTAATTTAAATTTGCAATTTGGGATTTGTGGAATGTAGCCTGAGTTAAAATTCCAGGCACAGTGAACAGGTCTACATAGACAACTGAATTAACTGTTTGAGACCAAGGAAGTCTTCTCTCTTACAAACAAGTGGTACTTCTGTTTTAGTGTTAGCTACTGAAATATAGTGTGAATTCTCTTAAAGAGGTCACTATTTCTTCATTTTTYTGTCAGCAGTCAGTGCTTGTTATTTTAACAGTTGTGAAGCAGGTTGTCTTATGGTAATTAATTACCTGAGGCAATTGGGTATTTATAAGGTAATTTGTTTCCTGAAACAGTTTGCCTTGCTTGTTGGGCTCTGGAGCATACGTGTGCTGCTAAAACGGTTAATAAAAAGTAGCAAAAAGATGAAACTTTCCTTCTGACACGGGCTTCCCACTCACAGAAATCACTCAGTGTTTTTAGTTAGAAGCCTGAGGATTTGACTTCTTTGAATTCAGTCCAAATGTTCTGCTGAATACTTTGTTACATCAGGTAGACTCAATGGGAAGGGGTTTCTGAGGACTTTGGGCTTTATGACAGGTCCTGTTAACTGGTGTTACTGAATTTGGTTGGGCTCTTGCTCCCTGTAAGCAGCTCCTCTGTGGACAGAGCAGGAGGAAGGGGTTCTACAGCTGCTCCCTCCTTCCTTCCCCACTGAGACTCCGGTTGTGGTATTAGCCTGTAATTTTTTCTTATAGACATTTTCCAGTGCTGAAGGAGAGGCTGAAGTACTCTGAAGTCAAAATATCACTGTAATGCCTTTCCTCATGTGGAAACATCTGTTTTAATAGAGTTTAAAATGCCAGTGAGGGATGGCAGACACTTTTAACATGTGTGGGACTCTGCATTAGTATGGTAAAGAAATAAAATTAACTTCTGTGAAACTTGGGTTGTAGATTTTTTAACTGATTTTTGATCAGCTGCTCTCTATTGCAGAGAAACTGCTGAAATTACRTTATCTGGACAAATGCCTCTTAACCATCCCTGCTTCTAAATTCAGTCATTATTATTTACCAAAAATATAAGCTTATTGCTGAAGTCATTAGCTGTTTGTAGTCACTTCAAAAACATTTAACTAATTGATATTGCAAGCTGATTGGAGTAGGTGTTCTTTGTCAACTGTAAACAGTACATTCTGAGTCTCTGGAAATCATAAGGGTTTTACTCATGATAGGTTTCAAATAGCCAAAACTAGAGGTTGAAACCCAAAAATTACTTTGTTTTTATGTAGGCTTTCCTACCATATTGCAAAGTACAGTTCCAGATTAACTTTCAGTCGATTAACATCAATATTCCTGAGGTTTTGGTGACATTTTTCAAGAGGACTCACACCTAGGATCTTTTCTGTTTTGGGCAAGTAAGCAGAACCCTGTCTTTCATTTGTGGTCTCAGAAACATTGGTGCTTCATTCTGGCAGCTATAATAGGCCTGTTATTTTTGAGAACTAAATTCTCAAGTGACTTACCCAAGGTCACACAGGAAGTCCATAGCAAGACTGAGTCCCAATCCATTTTTAATCCTCAGGACTACTCTTGCATTTGGCTTGATCTAGAGCCTTAAAGGGAAAGAATAGTTTTGTCATTTGGTAGTTACTATTCTTTTCAGCTTAATTGTAAAAGTTCTCTCTTATTTATCGGAATATTTTTGCTTCCACCAAACAATTTGTAAGATGCAAAATTCAATTTTTTCTTTAGCCATTTTTAGATGGTATTAAAGTTGTATTTTCACTGGTGATGTTTCCTGTCTTCATAGTCTATGTAGTGATGTGCCAGAAAAGTAGAATGTTGTCYTCTGGTGTGTTTTATATTTCCAAATCTTATGTTCTGTGATGCAAGGGTAGACAAAAATAAATCACATAAGGAAGGAATAGGTTAAAGACTACACTGTTAACATCAACACCCCTGCTGGGATGTGGAGGGTTTTAAGGGGACTGTGTTGGAGTTTAACCTCTGGGCAGAAATTATTTCATCAGATGTTGGTTTTGTTGTGACAGTAATGACTAGAGAAGAATCTCAGTGTATTACTGGTATTTCTAATAKTTGAAAAATGGTAAGTAAATAAAAATGTATAAGTCCTTCTCAAAACAAAACTTTCCCAGGAGTGCCTAAATAAGTGCCAGGTCTGATAAGTTGACTAGATTAGGACAAACACATGCAGGTTTAGGTTTTGCCACCACAGCTGCTTGTCACAGGTGGAGCTGTGTGGGAAGCAGCTGTGGGTGCAGGTGGGTGCTGCTCCTGCCTGGGCAGCATGAGGCRAAGGTGGGTATGCAGAGTGTTCTCSTATCTTCATTTGTGAAGATGTGTGGTTAGCTCCACTCATGAGACACTGCAATACATCAGTTAGGATAGGGATTGTTCCCTGCTGAGGGAAATGCTGTTGGAAGTCTTTAGGAGTTAAAAAAAAAAGTATGGACAAATAATATGGACAAATACCCAAGTGAAGACTGGAGAGCAGAGGGTTGTGTGCATGCATGCTGCATGGGTGAGGCAAAGTGTGCATGAGGGAGGAAGAGTGGAGCAGGCAGGGGTGTGGTCTGCTTCTCACTGAAGTCTGATACCTGATTTCTGATGCACCTTGCTGGCCTTCYGGGGAGGAATGTATTTGGTTGCTGCATGAGAAGATCACAGTGTAAATAGCTTTGACCTCAGTTGGCTGGGTGATGCTTTGAAATACTGGAATTGTTGTTGAGTTGTGTAGGGGGTTTCATGAGTGTATTGTTTTGTAATACTTTCTATTTCCATGTTATGTTGGCAAGTTTTTTCAACCTTTTATAAGCCATTACCTCTAATACTCTCAGTTGATTTTTTAGCTARCTATTATGTGCTCATGTATTTCTCAGTCTTGGTTTGCTTTTCTGGTTCTCCAGTTCCTTGCATCTTATTTTATTATTGTTGGAAAGAATAATGAAAGGCAGATATTTTAAAAAAACTGTTCACAATTGCAACTTTCTAATCTTTGTGACCATTTCTTTCAAAGAGAGACCAGAGTTGCTTTCATTTTTCCTATCGAGCTACAGTTTGTTTATTTAATAATCTATATTTTTTTTTGCATAGATAAGTAGTATTCCTGAGTGACAGTCAAGAAGAACGGGAATCCCAGTCAAGAGCAGTGAGACTTGATGGATAAAATACTGACTCCAGTTAAATGCAGTATAGCTTTATAAATCTATTTCAGTAGTCCTGAGAAAGAATACTACTTCCATCACACAGAATGTAAGCACCTTTCAGGCAGTAAAAATGTATGTACCGAGTCTTCCTGTATCTTGGCCTATACATCCAATTCCTTGTGTGAGTACCTGGCAGCTTACATTCATGTGTTAGCAGAGTAGGTGATGGTATAGTAGAAAGAAAAAACTTGTTAARTTTTTATCYGGATGTGGAGCAGCGAGGCAGGATTCAGRTGTTTCAGTTGGGTAGTGCTGAACWTATTAACCATGTTTCTTTAGACTTGTACATTTGTCCCCAGAAAGGACAATAGAGAAGAAAGGAGCCTTTTTTACTTTGCCTCTGATTGTCTCAGATGCCATTACTGTAATGTAATATATTTTATTTTAACATGCCTTTTCAGAGCGGCAGAAGTTAACTAAAAATATGCTTTCTCATTTTTGAAAGTCAGTACTGTTTGAAAGCAGCCTGTTTCAGTTCTCTCCTTTTCAGCTGTCATTCCCAGCTGTCACAATCTCCATGATGTGAGGACTTTACCCCTGTTGTTTCAAAGCAGTTTGGTTAACAGCTGCTGTCACCCAAAGGTTAAAACCTGAAAATGGGCATCCTTTATTGGTTTCCTTACAAATATTTGCTTTCTGTTTGGTAGCATCTTTCTTGTTGCTCTCCCTTCAGTGTGTTCCATTGATCCTATTTTTGGAGAAGTGTGTAAAGCAAATGAGCATGTCTAATGATGAATGTATTCTTAATTATTACTGAAAAAGAGCAAAAARAAATTGTTTGCTGTGCTGCGATGACATTGCATCCTGTTCAGTTAGGATCTGTGAATATGAGTAGCAGTTGTTCTCCAGTGAAAGGACATGTAAAATTAGTTCTTTAAGCACCAAGAGCTCTCTATGATATGGGAGTGTATCTGAAGGAAAAGAAACAACTGTTCCTTAACTAACTGCATAGTATTCTGTACTTCTTCTGATGCAGATGTCCTCTCTTTCTGCAACTGCTCTGTTCTTTAGCTTCYCACAGATCAGGAACACTGGAGGAGCTGGCAAGATCATTGGAGATAAATTAGTTATAAGCCTTGCCATTCACCATGATTCTGAGAGTGATTTTCATGGACAGGGCTAGAAGGGGTTAAGAGTCTGATGTGGTAGAGAGTATTTTTACCTACGAACTACTGTGCCTGTCCTTGTTAGGATCAAATGCTAGTTGGGCCAGTGATGCTAGAGAACACCTTCAGTTATTGTGATATAAAGTGTTTTCATTATTTCAGCAAATATCCTTTTCCAAATTCTCTTTGATAGGCAGCTGACAGACAGTGAGGGCAATTTTCTTTCTATTTTGTAGGCATCCATCCACAGATGTGTATATGGAAGAAAGCAAAATGGTATTACAAAACATCACAAATGTGGCATGATTTGAAAAAAGCCTGGGGAAATCTATTTTATCTGAAAAAGGACAAACTAAAGAACAGAAAAATCAGGCATTAACTGCAAGAATTAGGTTGATTTTTGTTGAACTGGTAGGTCCCTAAAGAAGCAGGTTGGGCTTTTTATTTGTTTGTTTTCCTAACACCTTCCTCCTCATGTAAGCTAACATAATTCTTATTAATGCCTAGAAGCATGAGGGAGATGAGTTGTCCCCTTTCCTAAGATGCACTTGTCTTTAAATAGTTTTTCTTAATGCCTTGAGGTATTTTTGCCTTGTCTGCTTCCAGGTATGTATCAGATTTTCCTTCTTCACACCTTCTAGTCCATTTTGTCATTTCTCTTAAGTTCCTGTAAGCTATCCACTATAAGTCATGTTAAGTCTTAGTCTGGAAAAGGAGATACTGTTCAGAATCTGTAACCTGTTTAATCTTCCATCCTGTTTTGTTTATGTCTTTCCAAAGCCTTTCCTTTTCTTCATAGTGTTCCTGGCACAGCTACTTGGTTAAGTCAAGCAAAAGAGAACCAGTCGCACACTACTGGATTCATTCTTATGCTATTGTTCACAGGAAGGACCTAGGTACAGTTTGCCTGGTAAAGAGCATGAGGTGGTGAATAAGGGCTTTGAAGCAGATTTGGAGCTGTAATGACTGGCTTCCTTCCCTGCTGCTGTCCCTTCCCCTTCCTTGCTAAGCATTTTCATTTGAAATACTAAGGTGTGGTCATGGGCATATCTGTTCTCAACTTCCAGTAATTTTTTGCTCACTGCTGAGCTGCACCATAATTACATATGCAAATGTAGTATTTTTTCCCCCTTCTTACCTTGCACATGTGGGAGAGGAAGATAAGGTTGCAGAGTACCGTTGGGGATGTGCTGCTGTTGAGGAGATGCTGCAGATGGCTGCAGAAGGAGACAAGTACTCGACCTGCAGGACAAGGCTCAGCAGAGGATTTCAGAGCTTCTATGTCTGAAAGGCAACGAGAAAACAGTGTTCTTGCCAACTTTAAACTTTAGATAGGAGCAGATTGTAGGATGGCTTGTTATAACAACCTATTTTGATACATTCAAGCTGCTGGGTACTGAAGTAAATTTGCATTTGCAGTACAGATTTGTTTTATAGACATATATCTACATCTATCTATATCTATATATCTGTAGTTATATCCAATAATTTAATTTATTAGACTGGTCTTAATGCTCCCAGCATTAACACAATGTAGACTTCTGTTCATAAGTGTTGTAATGATAGTAAAACCACAGAGACTAATTCTATGGAACAAACTATTCTGACAACTTCTGCCCTTCATGGTAAGGCTTACCTTGTACATTTTCCAGATTTGGAATTGACAGATGTACTGTGTTCCTGGAACACTGAATATGATTTTTAGCAAATAYTGGAAGATAGAATTGGTTCTATAGTGCAATCAAAATGCTGGGAGACTTTCTGCACAGTAGTGAAATAATACCTTAGAAATGAGAAGCAGAATTTAATTGGTAGCTGTGGCATAGGAAAAGGGAAATAGTTCCAGTGACACATCAGACAGTATAACGTGCCGTAGTTCTCTCTGTTTCACCATGTGATTAATCACGCCTGCATAGTTCATGTGGTAGTTACATGATGATGAGCCTGRCTTAAAAAGATGAGCCTGGCTTTTACCTCAGCATGTGAGTGAATAAAACTAGTGGCAGACTTTGTTTCGTGAACTAAGCCAGTGCACACAAGGAGAATTTTAGCTTTCCAACTGTAAAGGATACAAATAGACTTAGTTGAATAAAAATCATGACACATAGCAGAGGTTTATGATCCTGACAGAAGTTCTTACAAGATGTTTGATGCAAACTGTTGTCTATGGATCTGATGCTTGAAAAATGTTTTTGGCAGTACTGCTTGTGATGGTGCTAAGATGCTTTCCTTCAGAAGTGAAATAAATAAGGTGGTTAAGAACTCCAGCAAATATAGGCATTTTCTTTGTTTTAGTATGAAGTTGCAAGCCTTCTTCTTTTATTTATGTCATGTGCCTGGAAAAAGTAATTAAAAAGCTCCTTGTTGTGCACTACTGTATGCAAATCATTTCATTGCATTTGCTTTTTCATATGTATGGTGTCGCAATAATTTGGCATATAGGAAATGTACACAACTCTTTAGAAAAGAGTGAGTTCTTTTCTGAGCCAGAATGAAAACAGAAGTGCTGAAATCTAAAGCTTGTCAAATGTCTTGTTCTAATAGTTTACAGTTGCCTATATTTAACTCTCTTCCTGATTCTTGACATTATTTTTAAGCATTTTGAATGTCTCRTATAGCAAATTCTCAGAATAAAAATGTTTGACTTTTGAAAGATTCCAAGATGCTCGCTTACTGAGTAGTCTTCTGGGTTTGTGCCTTAAAGTATCTGAATAGGCATCCTAATGAAGCTTTTTATCCCTTAAATATTTCCCCAACCTGTCTACCTTTAAAGAATTCATGTGTCTTCCTTCAACCACAGTTTTAAGTAGGACTGTCAATCCAATGTGTGTCTTGTTCATTCTTGGGTCTGCTGTTGGAACACTTTGTAGCTGAAGTGTGTGTGCGCATGTGCAGCTGCATGAGCTGTTTTCCTGCCTTTTCCTTTTGTCTGTCAAGCTTCTGGYTGATAGCAGATTAGCCATCTGAATGTGGGCAGCAAAGAGTAATGGGCTGTACAGAATGCCTGGGGCTTCTTGCATACAATAAAATGACTCCATTATAAAGCAGAAAAATGACAAGCCTGCTGTAGAGGATGTCTGTACTGGAGATGGAGAGAGTAGCCTTTGGTTTATGATCATGTTGTTTGGTATAAAATAAACTTAATTTTTTTCAACTGTCAAAAGTATTCCTTGTTGCTTTACAGAGCAGTGCTGACAGTTCTTCTGGCAGGAAAATGCTTATGAGCTAAATTGGTGATGTACTACTTGCTATTCCTGATTGCTGTATATATGTGGGGGAAGGAAGGGAGTAACAGCATGATGGCTCAGTTTCATTTTCATCATGCAGGTGTGTGTGGTTTTTTCCTTTCTTTTAAATTTTTTTGTCTCTAATGTTTTGCTTAGTTACAGGATTACATAATCTGCCCTGCAGAAGTGTGTTAGGTTTATTAAGTCTTTTGGAAGATGYGCTAATACAGATTTGAAGGAAATTGGGCCAGGAGCATGGCTGAGACACAGGGAGTCCAGATGCTGGAGGAGGACATGAAATATAAAGCTGTAGAGAGTTGGCTCAAGTAGACAAATGAGGCTGTGTGCAGAAGCATAGTAGCAGGAAAACTAATGAGGAATCCTATAAAGTTTTTTTTGACAGGTATACTTGCCTATTGTAAGAATCCAGTGTTTAAAAAGTCCTTTCAATTGTCTACAGTTTACTGTGTCAGTAAGCAGTAGTGGCTGCTTGTGCACTTGTAACTTCCAGTTACAGCTTTCAAGAAGATTTTTGTTTTTATGGCATTCAAGCTCTAAAAGGTGCTGTCCCCCATGAAAAAAACAGGTGCAGTACGTTAATTTATGCTAAATGGAAGATCTTCCTGGTTTGCATCTGCTCAGGAAATTAAGACACCTTCTGATATATATGAGCTTCCAAACTAACTGGCAAGTCAGGACAAAAACAACTTGGTATATAGAATACATGTGTATTGTTAAAACATGGAAAACTTGTATTAAAATACTTAATTAAACAAACCTCCTAACTCACATTTGGTGTAGTTTGTCTTGCTTGTTGTGGTCTGTTCAATATGTTGCTGTGGTTACAACTGAAATGGACTCTGGAAATCTATGCTTTAGCAGCAAAATGTATGAATTGCAACTTTTAATAAATAAAATGGGAATACTGTTTGAACAAGCTCTATTTTTCTCATTCTGTTAGCTGCTGCCAGGTCTCCTTGTGACTGTTCTGGATGTGGATACTGTTTGTTGTAAGGATTGTGTCCTTCAAAGATCTCCTTTTAGCTACATGTTTCACACCAACTTTCCCCAGTCCCTTGGATTGATTTGCCTTAAGCAAAAACCCTTCCTCAAAATTTCTGCTCCCTTCCTCTCCTCCAAAAAAGTCTGCTGTTCATCACCTCCTCCCCCCTCTCCCAAGGAAAAAGGAAATAACCAAAACTGATAATACCATAGAGCTCCACAAATGCTGCTCCCTTRACAGCAGTATTAATTGTGTTTACATACATTTTTATTTTGCATTCAAAATTGTTTCTATAATAATGACCTTTTTATGGTGCTGAAGACTGTAGCTACTTAGCAAGGAAGCTGGTAATGAAACTGAAGCTTAGTTAACTATCTCTAACAGTGAGTAGTCTGTATCTGGTGACAAATAAAATACACTGCAGACTMGTTTAAGAGAGATCTGTGGGGTTTTTCTTGTCTCCTCTCTTTGCCCCATGTGATTGCTGTGGTTTACAGTAGGAAGCCACTAGTTTCTGCAGTCACGGATGGAAAGGGAGGTATATTCACTGATAGGTGATGTAAAGACATCTGAGTAAGAATAAGAAAGTGAACTCTCTTGGGGGGAAGGAGTTAGCTACATATTTTACAAATCTTTCAACATCTGTSACTTAATTGGCACTCCTGAAAGCAGTATGTTGCACATTATTGCAGCTTAGGAAAGTTGCATTTGTGAATATGAATAAAAATATCTAGACCTGTCTTTATAGGGTTTTTATAGTTATATATTGGACTGAGAAGGGTATTGCCTTTGACTGATCTGGCTGGCATGGCTAGAGTGTTGTGCTGTGGCTGGTTTTCAGGACAGATACGGGAAATCGCAGAAGAGCGGAGYGCTAGAACAGTTGAAAGATCATCTTCACTTAGCCAGAAGAAAATGTGGATTATGGGRGTTTCATTATCTTAAAAGTATTTAGGTACAGAAAAAGTATTCTTTTGGTGGACAGTTTTACTTGTGGTTTTCTGTGTTAAGGTGTAATGGTGGCACAGCTGACTCAAATACCATGTTATGAGGAAAGTTTGCAGATGTGAAAGGATCCGTGCTAATATATTCCAAGTATCCATAAAAGAAGTCTTGTGMTGGGGTACTCCTCCTATACCATTGAGGGATGGGGTGTGTAGAACCCAGGGTCCTTGCTTCCTAGAGTTGAATGATTGCTTGTCATTAGTGGCGAGTGATATGGTATGTCAGTCTGTCTGACCAAGCAGTACACTTTCCAAATGTCCCTTTCAGACAAATTCRCTAAAACCAGGAATTTTTGACCACTTTCTGGGTCCTGCTTGTACCTGTTAGTTTGGAAGTCAGCATTTGGTTAACTAGTATTTTGAAGTTCTCTATTTAAAAATACACTAGTGAGATATAGTCCTAGTACTAAGAAACAGGATTAGCCCTCAGTTATAACAGCYTTTGGGTTGATGCTTAAGATCTCTTGGTAATTTCTTGTTGGCAAATACTAGTACAGCAGGATGGGAATCCTGAGTTTAGGATGTGATAATTAAGAGCACACACTGCAGAGCTATGAAATAGCATGGGGCAGAAAGTTGTAAATCCATGTTTTCCAGGTTTAAAAGGTAACCAGTTCAGAATACTTATTGCTAGATTTAACTCAAATTACAACATATTCTAAAACCATGCCAAACAGGTTGTCTTTTGCTGATTAGAGTGAGGAGGATGTAGAAAGAGCTTAGTGTCTCCTCTCTAAAGCATCTAGTGAAAAACTATGAATTTACAGAAAGTCTTGTGCAAACAGAAGTGCAATGCATGTCACAAAATGAGATGTTTAGAAAATACAGGCCTGGAAGGTGCCTTCTTTATCCTTCACYTTGTGTCCTCCCCCCAGTTTTCCTGTTGTGGGTCCTAGTGGCCAGCCCTTGCCTTAAGCTTTGACAAACACAGTGCTATGGAGATGTGGAAGCTCACAGGTTCACTGATTTGCTCCCTACTTCAGCCCAGAACCATGCAGTTTACCTATCTTTTGTCTGTTGTTTTTCCTAGRTAGGACAGATTGGTTTCTGCAGTAGACAGTTTAGGGTATGTGAAAYGTTGTTTGTTGCCATCTTTTCTATGTGTTGTGGGCCCTGTGTGAATCCTGGTGACTCCAGCAAATATGAAGAAGAGTCTTTTAGATGTGCTGTATAGACAAATGTTATAAAGCCTCATGTTTTTCTCCTTATTCTGGAATTGAGTAGTTCTTAAAAGAAGTTAAATGAGTCAGTGCAATGTTCTCACTCCTGGATGAAGTAGTGAATCCTGTCATGCTTATCTAGCTGTCCAAAAGCTTCAAGATTTTAAGATGTGCAGAGCTACAGTGTATTTTCACCTCCATTCTTCCCCCTCTTCCAAGCAAGACTCTTTTAGAGATGGGAAAATATGCTACCAAAAAAGCCAAATCTATGTTTTTCAGCTTAAATAAGGCATATGATTATCTCTGCTGTAATAATAGGTGGTTTAGGTTTCTTGGAGCAAATCATGCAGTTCTGGAAAACCTATGTGATTATTACAGAGTCCTTCAGTGGACRGTCTCTGATACAGTTGGGAACTCTTTAATTTGAGTAACTTACAGAGACTGAAATGCAATCCTCAGCTGGTCAGCCTGTAGCATATGAGAACAAGGAGTGTCAAGTTCTGTTTTGGAGGAAACGAGTATTCAAAATCATTCAGGTTCATTCATATGTGCTTGCCCTTAGATTTTCTTTTGATGCTGACTCACAGTGGAGTTCTGGAAAACCATGCAGCCAAAAAAAAGGTTGATATTACTGCCTTGGGTGTTATTGATGAGACTAAGCAATACCTCTGATTCTATTTCTTTTTGTTTTGTTTTTTAAGGTTTTGTTAACTGAATATTATTTCTCTGTACCCCTCAGATTCCCAAAGTATCTGGCAGCCATCACAGCCATCTACAAAACTCAGAATATTCTGAAACTAGTAAGCAACTGCACCAACATGACAAATCTGTTTGCTTACACAGCATGATAGAATAGGAGGGATTTCTGTACCATCTTGAACACAACCTGCCAGGCATTAGGAAAGCAATGTGCTTTGTTCACAGCAGGGGACAGAAGGGATTTGGAGAGAACTGAGGCCTGCATTTCCTTGTGATGCTTATGTTGTCATCCTCACGTGAGAAAGAGTAAGGGCTCTTTAGTCATCTCTCCTGTCTCAAACCCTCGAGTAGTGTTATTTTTGTTGTTTTTCTCCATTTCTGCAAGCAGGACACTCATGGAAAGCCTACATGTGGGTTTCCATTTAGGCTTGGGGGCTCTGGAACAAAATATTGAGTCTTTGAGATCATGTCAATCTTCTACTTTTAATGGAATCTCAGTTATTCATGTGGGAAAGGTGCAGATGAAGTCGTCCTACTGAGCATCTGCAGGATTCAGGGGGCCTATTTCCTTAGCCAAAAAGAACAAGCATATTTTGTGCTTCCTTTTTTTTTTCCCATTTGTCAAAAGAATAAAGACTGTCTCCTGCCTAAAGGTTATTTAAATTGATGCCCTAGTGTTTGAGATGAGAACATGTAATGCAACTAATTTCTGTCAGTTAATGGTGTGTGTCTCACTAAACACAGCCCTCTTGCTGCTGCCTTGAGAAGCAGTCAGTGGGGYAGTCCTGTGTCTGCTCTTACCTGGTTGTGTGCCTTTGGTGGAAACCGTGAAGAATAGAGGCTGCTTTTTGGCAGATGCACTGGCAGTGCTCTGGCATAGGAGCTAGAGGTGGCAGCAGTAGGAGATGTTGGTGCCTTACTCTTCAGCTTGGGGGAGTCTGGGTTGCTGACAAAGAGACAGAAACRTGTCTGATTGCCAGCTATGGTGAGCCAGCATCCTTATGGAAAACCACCTCCTGTAATAGAGGAAGGTTTGAGGTTCTCTCCAGTTAAGACATCTGCTGATGAYTGCTGGTGGCAAAATGCTGTATTATTTGTAAGACATAAAGAAATAGAGTTGTTCCTAGGAAAGCACTGCCTCAGAAATGCTGCTTTTTAGGGTGTAGGCCTCTTCTTCTGCAGTGAAAACAAATAACAACTTGCTTGCTGAACTGTGACCTGTTTTGGAGTGACAGTCTTGCAGCTTGCTGAATCGACAGCTGGGCTTGCCACTGTGCTGCCCGGAGCCGAGAGCAGCTTCACAAAGGCTTTGGAAGAATACATTTGTTTTCCTTCCCTGTTGTTATTTCTCAGCAGGTTTTCAGTTGCACGTTGTTCCCCCACTTTTAGTAGCCCTGAAGCTTCCCAGCCCGCTACTGTTTCAGGTTAGTTTCTTGTGTGCATTCTTTAAATATCCTGAATGGCAGCTGGAAGACTCAAATAATATTTGAGAAACTAAGAAAATCAATGATAAGTTATTTGATAAACCTTTTTGAGCTCTCTGGGGTGGCTAAGTCATTTAAATGTGACTTTTTTTCTGGTTTGAATCARCTAATTAACTTCTAGTTGGGTAGAAAAAACTGTGGGTTTGGTTTTTTTATGTAAAGAGGGAAGGATATAAATGGTTTGGTCAGACCTTCTTTCTAATARTAATTCAATATTCTGCAGATGAGTTATGTGAGTTGACATGAATCTGGCTAAAAAGGAAAATGATCCATTTTTCCAGATGAGGTAGTGCCAATTGTGAGAATTAAATGTTCATGCAAAAATTATATTATCTCTGAGCTAAATGTTGCTAAACATGCTATGACATATTTGGCTGGCATAAACTGTATGTCAGTGTTTGTGGTGATGGGGGTTTAAACTAGCTCATTTCAAATCCTAGCAAGCAGCAGCTGAAACTCTGCTGAATGACCTTTGACATAGGGACCCATGAATGCCCCAAGTATGATTTCACTTTCACCATGTTCTTTGTGAATCTGAATGCTTGTCAAATCAGATGTGTGTTTAGACCTTTTCACTGAATATGCTTGGAGGGAAAGAACAAAGCCTGGGGTCAACTTGGCATAATCCCTGCGTTTATCTTTATTCTATTATAGCGGCTTGTGGGGGATGGAGTTACTATTTTCTGTGAGGTGAAAGTGCAAGTAGAGTGTAGGTAGGCTATCTGTCTTTTCTTCCAGACTTTCCCAGCAGCCTGACTGGTCTCCCATGATTTACTTGTGTAAATGTATGGCTGACTAGGCAGATTGCTGGTTGAGCCATGTGCTTTGCTAGTTTTTTCTACCCATCACTATTCTGTAGCTGCTGTGCCTGCCCACTGCTGTAAACAAGCACCTCTGGCTTGTCCTGGGTAGCACATGCAGGAATGGCTCTGTGCTACAAAGTGCTTTGTTCTCCCCACTGGACATGGGAGAGGAAGTAACATGGGTTTTCACATTGCAACTACTTTTGCTTCAGTACAAATAATTTTTTTTTATTTTAAGAGATAAACAGCTTCATATGGTACATATGCATTTTTTGCTTTTGCAGGCTATTAGTCACACTCAAGTAAGGAGTGACTAAGTCTGTTATTAGCCATTCAAATTGGGACAGCCTTTGTCTCTAAGGGAAGAACCAGAGAGTTCCACAAAATGATTGCTATAGACTTTTTGCAGTATTTTTAGATTTTACTCCTCTGGTAGATTCACTTCACAATACAGGATTGTTTCTGTGTGGAGCTGGAGTGGTCTGAATCTGTAAACGAGCTATTGTGCGGTAAAGTACAAGTGGGTGGAGGAACTACATGACAAAAGGCCTAGTTACCTTTACAGTTTGTTCGCTGTACCTCATGCACTTTGTTTCAGAAGAAAAGCACCATTCAGCGACTGGAGGATAAGGAGGCAGCCTTTCACACGAGGCTTATGGGAAATTTCTCTCTGACTTGGGGGTTTTCAGCTTGYGTACCCTGCACCTTCTGAGGCTTTCCCTGAAACAACTTAATGTGTCTCTGAGCCCCGAGCACCTCATGGGGTGAGCGCTTTCAAGTCTGGTGCTTTGGCCAGTGTTTTCCACCTTAACACATGCACTTGTTTGGGTTTTTTTCTGTTAGATTTTTAATTAAAATTTGAAACGTTTATTTTTAAGGAAAGAGTGTGTTCCCTTGTTTTTTCARAGGCTTCCAAACTAGGAAATAAGTCACTCTCATTAACTTCAGATATTTCAAGCACATTAAACATCAAGGAAATCTGTCTTTTGTTATATATATAACTAAACCTGTTAAGAGTAATTGTGAAATCCTGAGTGTACTTCTTTTGTTTTTGAATGAAACTTTGAAGCTCGATGTCCTCAGCAGTTTGCTTCTTCTGTGTGTTTTCAGTGTTTACTTTCTCTTTTCATAGCTTAGAGGAGAAGTAATTAAAACCCTGTTCATTCTGCTTGAAAACAAATATGCTTCACTCAGCACCCAATTTTCAGATTTAAAACACTTTTGCACAAAGAATTGCTCTTGAGCTGGATGTTTTGGGGGTTTGAATTTTTTTGAAAGGAGAATTGTGTTACTTCAGTCCCTATTTGAAGAGATGCTCTGAGGAGAGCAGGACACTGCTTCTGGTCTGACACAGGCAAGCAGGGGATGGCTGAAGACAAGCAGCTGCCTCACACTCTCTCTGAACATGAACACCCAGAGCTGGCTCCTGCTTTCCTCCCAGGAGCTCTGGAAGGTGTACTCAGCCCCACAGGTCACAGCCCTGCACATGAGTTGGAACTAAAAGACTTCAGCCCAGTAAAATAATTTTAAAAAGTAGTTGAGGCCTGGACCTATACCTGTGTTAGCTGTGTGGGTCATGGAGGCAGCAGCCACTGGCAGGAAGGCAGAAGAGGTATTTAATCATCTCTTGCTGCTTTAAGGAATATGTTTAGTGCCTTTGTTTGACACTACCAACATAATTTTGCTCAGAATCTCAGGCTGAGCAGCATGGTGTGCTTTTTTGGGACCTGTGTACCCTCTCCCTATCACAACCTGCCTTGGTTTGGATGTTGCACTTACATACCTGAGTGTCACTAGCCTGCATTTAGCCTGTAGTGTTCTTTGTGGCATGCTTAGTTCAATTGTGTRATATTAATGACAGCAAGAATTTGCATTTTAAAACCCCTTACTGTTGCRGGCTGTGAACTAGTAAGTTACAAAATATGCCACAATGCTTACTGTTTCTCAGTGTAAGAAAACTCGGAACAGTTCCACCATAGTTGAGTGAAACTGATATGTGTTTTTCAGAGCTCTTATGAGTTCTCATCTACTAGTCTTGTGTACTTGTAAATAATACCAGAAAATCTGTTGCTTGTATTAATCAGAATGAAAAGGCAGGAGTCAAATGTTCACTTTTGCAGTTTCAAGTGTTTTAATTGGTAAATCAAACCTTCTGTTCTTAAAATGCTACTTATATGTTATGTACTAACAGCTTTTCTTTTATTTCTGCCTCCCTCCTATTCTCTCAGGCTATGAAACTACATGGTGTGTAAGAGTTGCTATTTTCTTTATGTTCTCTGTTTCCAGGCTGTTTTAAACTTGAAATGTTAAGGGAGGTTTTCTAGTAACTAATGCTCCCACAGCTTCTCCATTGGTTTCCAAGCCTGGTATGTTCTCTTGGGGTTCTTTTGGGTTTAATGGTGTGAGGGTGGGATTTGGAGAAGCATCTCTACCAGCAGTGAAGTGAAAAGGCTGAACTGGAGAAGCAGTGCTGGAGGAAACAAACCCGCTGTTTTGTACCTAGTTGGGAAACTGATCTGATTTCACAGTTGATCCCAAATGCAGTCTCGTTCAAGGAGACAGCTATAGACTTCAGTAATACCAACAGCTGACAATTCAGGAATGTAAACTTGTTGGATTTTACATTTCTCTTACTGTCCCAAGTGCAAGTGCCTGGGGGAATAAATGAACTCTAATATGCCTTAAAGGCTTGTTTGAATAGTTGAGACCATAAAGGCACAAACAGATGTGCATTCAAAGCCACAGTTCCTGGCAGAATCGTTGACCAGAAGCCTGCCAGCCTGCCGTGTGAGGGTCCTTCAGCTCATCTACYCCTGCAACTTGCTGTGCTGCTGCAGAGTCTTTGTGCTAATTTGGGAAGTCTTCCTTCTGMGGCCTGGAGCCCACTGGCATAAAGCATTCCTTCAAACTGGACTGAAATCTATGTTATACCTTCCTGCTCTAGTCTTGAGCTCTTAAACAATGTAATGTGTTCAACATGTGAATGTCCTTACCTCAAAATGGAAACTKGTGGGTTTGTCCCCGGGTTTCTCTCTGTCTGGGAGCAGTTGAGTTGTGTCCTCTTGAATGTCTGGCTACTGATAGCCCCAAGGCTTTTGTTTTTGTGTTGAGCTTTAGCTAACTGCTATCACTTGGTTATGTTTTGGAATGCTTCATTCCAAGAGGAAAATTAAAAGTTACCTCRCCTGTTCATTTAAAAAAGGCTCTGGTCCTATTTAAGTAGCAACTACTAAAGACTGAAACAAACCAACAGCTCCACACTGCTAGTACTGTGGAATTGTTTTCCAGATTTTTTATTTGTTGGTTGGTGTGATTTATTTCTTGAAGCTAGTCCTGTCCTAGTAGCTAAGAGGGTGCAGGACAATCGAAATAATTACCAATTTAGGTCCTTGGGCAAAATAACAGAGAGGCTGCTGCTTGGGAATATTTGACAAAATATTAGATGGAGGAAATAATACCCTGTCAAGTAAAGGTTTAGGGGAAGTCTGGTGGTCATGTTGAAAAAGTAAAAGTGAGGAAAGAACAGCTTTTGTCAGACTTCAAGACAGCAGAATAATGCAGAATCACTGTCATGTTATTTACAGCAATATTTTGCTCCAGTCTTCCTGTGACTGCTGCTTGAATCTGTGCTTCAATATCTTGATTTCTTGACTGAAAATCATTCCTGGTCAAAGTGGCAGGCAATCCCAAAGGAGAAAAAGAAGTAATGAATTGTAGATAGAGTTTTCACTCACACTCTACCCTGGAGAACCCTGTTTGCCRAGAAAGCCGGGTGTACACGAACACCTCAGTGGGCCAACTGTTGGCATCTCAAGGGTTAACAATGTAGYCTGTACTTTAGCTGCTTTCACTCTTCTGTCCTTTCCTCTGACTGTGATACTGAGGAACTGAGAGAGAGAGGGATGTTAGCCTGCATAATTGTCAAACAAGTGGTCCCAGTGTTATTCTATGGGCAACCAATTGATGCAATCTGTGGCTCTGTCAACAAGTGGATCTGTTATCTCACAATTGGGAGAGATTAAGAACAAGTGGTCAATTTAGGGCAATTCAGGGAAGTGGTGCTTTGTTGTCTTATTGCAGTGTCTGAGCATGCCCTAACTCAAAATCTGGCTTCTGTGTTGTAGGAGTTTTCTGGTGTGGGATTTTTTTGGGGGGTTTTGTTTCATTTAGAATACATTCTTTTCTTTCACTCGGCCTTTATTTATTTCATTTTCTGGTTTGTAAGTCCAGTGCTACCTACATATGTGTGGCAACTGGGAAAAATGTGACACAATTCTAATAAAAAGATACATCCATGTCAGCCCTTCCCTRCTCACACAGTTCATGAATGAAGGATGGTTTCCCTCAGCAGTTGTATGCTGGAAGTCATTCAGATGTGTTGCTATTTTTAAAGACAACTTTTGTAGGACAGAATCTCTGCCTCCTTATGTATATCTACAAACTATTTTCTTTTCATGCAGACTGAAATTTGTATGGAATGTAGTCAGACTTCAACTCATTCTGTTAGCAGCTTCCTTATTGACTTCTCTTTACCCCTATATCCTTCTCTAGAAAAGGTTTTTTAAAGGACAGTTGTCCCAGGGGTTGCTTACAGCATGCCTATGTACTTTGGCTGTATAAATTGTAGGATTGGCTCACRGTCTTGGGCACCTAAATTTAGATGCCAGGGTGTGAGCTCATTGCCTGTGTTCCCCTTATAGTCTGCAGAGACCTGGACAGTGGACCTGAAGAGCTGTTCAGCTGACTGAACACAGGTATCTGCTTTAGCATRCAGGTATCTGCTTTAGGATGAGCAGAATATACCATTGATTTTAGTGGGAACATAAGCATCTAGTTGATGCAAAAATGCCTGAATCTAGCTTTTACTRTCTGTGAGCTGTGTCTCACCTTAATGCTCTTTTTACCTCTACCAGTCAAAAAACTGTTTTATGCTCTTTCACTGTTAAAATTCCCTTAGTGAGTTCTCTCCTTTATTCCTTTCTTTTGAAAATAATAATAGTGGTTGAAATTTTTRAGCACTAAAAGCTACATCTTGAAGATGTTAGCTGTCTGGAGCTTTCTCTAACAGTCTAGTTTTCAGTTCTGTGGGACTCACAGACCGGTATGTTAGTTCAGCTGGGAAGCAGGCTACCTGCCTGCCCCATGTACTTTCCTTCAGAACACCTTGGTATCAACCCATCTCACTCAAGTCAGGTTTCTTGTGTCTCCTGCTGGGAAAGGAATGAGCTTCTTGCAATCTATATGCTATCTCAGAGTGTTGTGAGGAAACAGCAATGAGGCTCTGCTGTTTTCTCTTGTTCAGTTGCATGTGCTGTCATAGATGGTCACAACTAGCTTTTAACTTAATATGTTAATTTCTGTTTTTGTACTGAAATGGTGATCATAAATGAGACTGAGGCATCGGAGTGGGGAGGTTTAATAATGGGAAAAGCTGCTTTGAAGCTTTGGATTGAGATGTATCTCTGAAGGACTATTTTTTTTAAATAGAAGTTTTCAGGGYCTTGAGTTCCATGTGATTAGAGTAATTGCTAGTTGTTTCAGATCAAGGAAGAATCTGTTGTGTAGCTGAGCAACTTAGACACAAAAATATCTTTTCTTACTCCCTTCTTCTGTAAAGTAGTAGTTGCCTTCTTGAAGGTTTCTCCATAGTCAGAGTGCACATCTTGGATTTTGCTATGTCCTCAATATTCAGAGTGCTCACTARCCCCAGGATGCATTCAGTACTTAAATAGAGGGAAGTGGCTGGAGGGAGGGCAGCACAAGCAAGAACTGAAGAACGGTGCCTAAACAGGTAGATACTTTTAGTTAAATCTCCCATACTGTACAAAGTTATAGCTGAAATAGTTCCATCTTTTAGTGTTAATGTTGTACAGTGTTGTTTTACAGTCCTTTTGACTTCATTTATAGAAATGAACAGATTTATGTTAGAAAATGAGTAGGTTTGCACCATTGTAATAAACTAGGGGACTGTTGGAAGGCAGAGTAGGCATCCTGTAGGAATTCAGTCTGTAACTGAGTTTTCTAAAATCTCAGATTCTGAGATGAAGTGATATGATTGTTTGAACCATTCCTACAGGTGTAGATTTCTTAAGAGGAGATCAGGAGGGTTGGTATCTCAAACTTCATGCTGATTTTTTTCTATGGTGTGTTGTTTTGCAAATAGAAATAGAGGCAGCCTGACAAGTATCTTTTCTTCCTTTTCTTCTCTCCCATAACTGTATCAATGTCGTATCCATCTGCTTTGAAACATAACTTTGTATCTGGGCTTTTTTGYGTCATAGCTTTTACTTGAGAGTTAAAAATTCCTATTAAAAATTACAGAGGAGATAARTCTATATGCATAACTATATTAAAAGTTTTGCATTCATTTTTCCAAATTTCAATTGAAAATAAATAATTTAAATTCATGGACTAAGCAATATATTAATCTATTTCTGTAGAAATCAAAATCTCTTGAAGTTGTACAAGAAGCTCTGTGGAAAGTCACCACATTCCTTCAACGATCTGGAAATGTGATAYTGGGTGAAAATGACCTATGCAGTGTTTTCTCCTGATCCTTTCATGTTAGTGTGAATTTTAAGAAGTCTTTAGGAAATACTTAAAAAAACTGCCAAAACTATATTAAAGCAACATATTTTTAGCTGTTCCAAATACCCTTTTGAAGAATTCAAATCCATGTGATTGGTAGTTAAACTTATGAAAAGTAACATGAAAGAAACTGGTGATCTGAAAATAATTTGTCCTATATGTAGCAGTAAGTGAGATTATGTACTCAGAARCAATGTTCACATGCTACCTTTTCATATTGACCTTTTGGGGATTTCAATTTTGAATAGCTTCAGGTAGAATGTAATTACAGCAAACACAAGAAAGTCTTTCAGGCTGTAGTTGCTCGCTGCTGCTAATGTGTGCATTCCTTTGAGAGGATGGTCCTGGAAGACACTGAAGTTCATGGTTGCCAGCTGATTGTGAGTTTCCAGGACTCTGAAATGTCTCCCTGTTCACAGGAAAATGCTGAGGAGGTGGTGTTGCAATTGTGCATGTCATTAGAGAAGACCAAAGCTAGAGTATCATGCCTGTTTCTTGTAGCAGCTCTTCAGAATTGTTGCCAGCATGATATAAAGGAAAGATTGTGTCTGTGTTCTAATTTAAAAACGCACCAAAGTCGAGCAAATATAAAAAAACCCAACCAAAACTACCACCACCACAAACAAGAAACAACCCCCAAAACTAGAACAGCAAACTTACATTAAAATTTTAGCAAAACAGATAGTGCTGAGAATAACGAAGGCTGCTTTGAGTTTACCTGGACGAAGAGTAGGAAATGTTTTGATAATCACAGAGGAGGGAAGCTCAGAGGAAGATGTGAAAGCCGAAGTTGGGCAGTTCTAGCAGGTAAAGGTAGATGCCTGTTGCTTCTCAGCAGTTACTYCTATCATAGCTTCTTCTACATGTCAGATCTTAAAGACAGTTAAATTTGGGGAATTTTCCGAACATTAGTTTGTGATGATCATAAATGAATTTTTAAAATGGACTTAATTAGCCTTTTTAAATAGTAGTTTCTGGGTTAACCAGGAGTCATGGACATCTTGAGCTGGTGGCTGAAATTGTGTTCTGTGCTGCTCAAGGGGGCAGACTAGATCATCATGCTGGTATCTGTTTTTAACCCAGGGATGGGGGGGGCACACACACAATTCTTTGCACATTTGGAAATTGATTACAGGCTAGATGTAAAATTTCTGTATTTGTGTTCTGAGATATGTTCCCAAATAATGATTGCTTAAGAAAAGTTGGGAAAAGCTTCCTCAGGTGCAGTTTGGTTAAGATTACATGCATGGAGCACATCTCTAAGTTTGGAGAATATATGCAGCCTTTTTCAGAAATATTCTTTTATGTGATAATTTGACTGTACGTCTTCTACACTTGGTTTAAAATGAATATGCCGGCATCCCTCTCTCATGGCAAAAGTACATTGCAGGGAAAGGGCTGGTGGGCAGCATTGGTGTCTGAGAGCTTTCTGCAGATAATGCTCTTCTGGGTTTCTGGGTTATTTGCCCCAAGAGGTAAATTGTAAAGTTAAGTAATTACTAATTCTTACACCATCTCCACTATTGAGTTTTGTGTGTAATCTAAACAGTTGAAGAAGGATGTTCTTGGGATTATAACACAAGAACAGCAGGTAAAACTCACTCTCAAGTAGAAGTGTAGGTTATTTGCACTACTTATATTTTCAAATATCAGACTTCCGAGCTCTTGAATGATGCACCTGGCCATACTTTGGGGGATGGGTGGTGCTAGGTTCTCTTTATTGGTTCTCTTTATTTATGTGCAGGAGCTGCTCACAATAAGCTGGAGGTGCTCTTGGTCTACACCTGATATCCCAGATTTCTTTCAACTAGATTGTTTCTTCCCAATACAACATAGTTACACTCTACAATGTATTGGCTGCTGTTGGCTTCTAGTGTGCTGTTAACATCCTTCTGCTACAAGATGCATTTTATTGTTTACCCCTCAAGATATTTGRGCATTTTTTAAAGTCAGCTTTAAACATTGAATGCTGTTGACTGGAGTGGAAGGGGAAAACATGCATTGCTGAAACTGTCAATGATMATTTCTGCTGATTATTGAATGGAATAACTGACAAAAGTGACTGTTTTGATTCTTGCTCTTGTGCTGATGCACCTTAAATCTCTGATATTACCATTGGAAAGGCTTTGATTGCATTTTTTCATAGCACTGTGTATATGCAGTAATTTTGATTTATCTTCCAGAAGGGAAGAAAAGTAGTTGTGATGTTTCAAGTGGATCAGTAAGGAGACAGGAACTCTGCTGGTCATCAGCATAACTGCAACCCTAATTGCCAGCTATATTGGAAAGCAATGATGATGATATGAAATTGTGATCTTTTTGCCATTCTTCTCTTGGATTCACTCTTCTGTAGGCTCTTGCTAGTGCATTGTAAGCCAGTAAATAATGGTTCTAACCTACAGTGCTGCAGTTCCAATGTTTGCTTTTTCTCTGAGGTGGTTTTCTGCTGAATGTGTGTGCTCTTTGATTATCTACCCTGTGCTTCAGCATATCTAGCGTGCTTGGCCTTCTGGAAGCACAGCCCAACAAGAGCCATAATTGCACAGCTGGCAAGGGGCAGTGGTGTGGGCCAGGATGAGTTTTGAAATGCTGGCAGCCCCAGGATCCTGTCTGCTTACTCTGTTGTGCAGGAGTTGTCTGGAGGACTCTGCTTGGTGAACTCCAGGAGATTGCACCCCATGGGTCAACYGGTTTTATTGGATAGGAGCAAGAAATGTTTGATAACTTCACTTAATGACATCCTCCTGTAAATTAAACAACAAGGGGATTTGGGGTGGAAGAATTACCCGGGAAGGAATATCCATGTGCCGTGCAATTCTGTTCAATGTTGAATGTARCTCTTTGCAGAAGTCAGTGAAAAGTTACAATCAACCTCTACAAATTACTTTGCTGCAAGCAACATCGTTACTATGGTTCAGAAAATCTCTTTCCTAAAATTGTGAAGGGACCAGATTTTCTTAGTCTAGTCTAGCACAAGCAACATGCATCATAGACTTTCCACAACTGCATCTTGCTCAAGTTGGAATCTCTACAGGAGCTGTATGCTCCTTTAATGTTTTAATATTTTTACTTTGGGGAAAGTGGTGTTCTYAGCTAAAAAAAATATTCTTTCAACAGTATAAACCAAAAATGTATTCAGATGCTGGGTATTGTAGGGATTTTAATGCATTTGTTCCAAGTGTAAGGACATATGTGGCATGAAATTGTTTTGGGTTTTCTAAGTTGGTTAGTGTTATCTCTTCTTTTGAAGGATGGGATTGTTCTGGTGWATTCTAAGTGCAGTAGCATGTGTAGTTGAACTGAAGCAAGGCCAACAGTCTCTGTTGGTATAATTACAGCACTGAGATGTTGGTCGTGYACAGGGGCAAAAATCCATGATCTGTGCTAGAAAAACTCAGGTTTAGAACAGGCTGCATCTGTTTCATCCCAGACATTCTTCTGAGTCAACTTACTAGTTCTTTGTGGTTTTGTCTTTTTTTTTTTCTTCTAGTTTTTGCATTCCTGCTCTGCTTTTTCACAGTTTTTCTTATTTATATTGCCAAGATAATAAAAGATGGATGCTTTTTGGGTTTTGGGTCCACCCTTTCTGCTTGTGGACATGTGTGAGGTTTTTCCCATTTCTTTCCCCTTCTCCCTGCCCACTTAAACCTCCTTCCCTTTGCTCCAATCCCCAACCTAACTGGGGCRTTTATCTCTAGCAGTGCTCTGGACCCAGTTTCTGGTGAAATAGGAACAAAGCTTCTGCTCACCKTGCAAGTGTAGAAGATCTGTGTAAATTGCTAAGTGTGATGAATATAACAATTACACAAACATGAAACTCAGCCTTGGTTTTCTTTTAGGATGGTGCTCTGAAGTTAAACTTATGTTTTTGGTGAGGTCAGTAATGACCTAAAACAGTCCTGTACTGATCATGTACAGTTGTGTAGTATTTGTGTGTGAAGGACTAGGGACAGGGACATCTGTATTAAGTAATTTTTTTTTGTAATGGGATTTCTTTCAACTAATTGAGTACCATCTCATTAGTTTTAACTGGTCATAAAAATGTTTCTTTTAATGTAAGAAGCAAACCTGTTGCTTACAACTTCAACATTTCATAGGGTTTTTTTGCTACTGAGTAACAGCAGCAAGTTCCTCCTGCTGTGCCATCAAGATAAAAGTTTAAATATAAGTCTTGGTAACTGAAAGTCGTCTCTTGTCCTTTGACTGAATTAACTGCTAACAACGTTATCATACCTGCCAGTGATTTCCTTTGAGGTATATCAACAAACTTTTGGTAAAGAAAGAGTCCTGCTATAATGTCTGCTGGAATCTGGACGGCTGATCACCATTTTCCAGTAGTTGTTTTGAACCACCAAAGCAGCACTTACATGATACTGGACCATTTCACACCTGTATGGTTTGCACTTGCTTTAGTAGAGCTGTTAAGTCAAGTGAAGCAGCTGTAAATAAATCCAGCAGTTTTTTAGGKAGGTTGGAAGAATTCCCTAAGGTTTAACTTCTGAAAGTTACCCATAAGGAATTTCTTTTAAATGCTTAGCAATGTTTTTGATACCATGAACTGTAACAGATTTTCTGTGTAGAAAGCAGGCAGCTGTCAGGCATGGTTTGGAAAGTTACAGTTTGTTAAGAGAAAAGAAAAAAAGAMACAGAAGTTTTCCTTGCATGAGATTTTCCTTTCCTAAAGCAGTTAGCACTACCATAGATCCAGCCCTCTGTGTCACCAGCCTGAGAAGCATGGAAGAAGTGCAGGTTTTGTCCCAATATATAGGAGTTTGGGAAAAGCCCCAAGTTTTGTCCCAATATATAGGAGTTTGGGAAAAGCCCCAAGAAAAGTCTTTCTATTTGGAGCTTTGAGCCCCAAAACCGAGCAAAACCCAAGCTCCTCCTCCCTCCCCCCCAATTTTAAATGTGGTTAGAATAGATGAAACAAACCACAAAGCAAACTAATGCAAAGATGTCTGACAGTCTGTTTTGCAACTTATTTCAAAGTAAGATGTGTGGCAATTAGCTGGTTGTAAGAAGCTGTTCTGAGTCCATTGTTATGAGGTTTCAGAATCTAGATATTCGCATGTAGAAATAAATTTCACTGGTATTAGTTTCACTGTTTCTGATYCCAGGTCCCACGTACTATTGTTACGTTAATAAATAGCACAACCAATAAAATGTATTTGGTATGGCTAGAGGCATTGTTAACAGCTTAGCTTCCACTGCTCCCATGGAGGTGAGATGAGAATGAGGAGCTCAACTTGTTTTGAGGATGAGAACACAACTTTGCTGCTGTACTTTTACCTATCCAAACCTGAAAGTTGTTACGTTGTTGAGTTAGCACCCATTTGGGGATCGTCAAGCATCTTGCTGTTGAATTCTGTTTAAAAGGACCAGACTTCTTGAARTGTTGCAATAAGAGCTGCATAAACATGTTGTGCTGCCTTCATCCCTTCTTTCCAGCCTAACCATGGAGTGAGACAAATCAATATCAGTAATTTTCTTCTATGATGCTGTGTCACAAAAAACCTCAGTAGAGAGGTCCACCAGAGTTCCAACTGCAATCCTGACAAACTGATCTGATTATGTTTTGGCGCTTCTGTGGTTTTTGTATGGATGCTTGTTCAGCATCACAAGAAGCATCAAAGAACTGTTTTTCAGACAATACAAATGTGGACATGGGTGACCTCCTTGATGTTTTCAGCTCTTCATCCAACTTGCTCCACTTTAATGAATGTTAGTGGGGACAGGGAGAGAGCAGACCACAGGTAAGTGAAGATTGTATGAACGTTTTGAGCTGTAAGAATGATGCTTAGGCTTATCTTGAGTGGGCATTCCTGTGGTTGATTTTTCTGTTGTAAGTGGGCATTCCTGTGGTTGGTTCTTCTATTGTGCTCTAAATGCTTTTAGTGGTATACTTAACAATTCAGACAACCTTTCTGCACAGAAATGTCTTCAGAAGCCAAATTTTGTAATTTACTACTATTACTGAAGCTCTTAGCTTTCCATTAGAAAAAAGGTATGCAATTCCAAGAGTAGCATATCCCAAGGCAAGAGTATTTTCTACAGATAACTGCTTGGTCTTGTGGCAGGAGAGGAACATCTCTTTTGGGGCATCTCAGAACTAACTTGCAGCAAGGTCAGGAAGTCACTGTGGTTTATTGGTATTACCCAAGTMGTGCTGTGTAGTCCCTTGGGATCAGGATGGAGCTGGTAAAGTAAGCTGAACATCGTGAATCTGTTGCTGCATGCTGGTACATCTCATTGTACTGCAGTTCTGTTTCCTTATGCTCTGTGCCTCAGATAAGGGTGTTCTGAAGGTTTACAAAACAGAAGGGTTTATGCTGTTTTTTGAACATTAGCCTGCCATTGTATATGGACAAAAACCTTTGAAACCCAGCCACCTGTTCAAAGTTGCTTTGTGAAACCAGTTATTTCATATTTCCCCCAGTAGATATTGAAGCAGATATTTACAGCATATTCTTGTGCTATGAACTACATATTGTTATGACTTTAGTCACTGTTTCTGTAAGTCATCTATGAATGAGGAAATCCACCTTTTTAATGCCTCTAWATTTGATCATTCTCATAGTGTGCAATTCCTGTGCATTTCAAGTTCTGAAACTTAATGGCCTGTTCCCTGGTATGAAGCATCCAATTTTTTTTAGACTTTTCTCAACCATCATTAAATGTACTGAGAAGTAATTTATTGTTTTTCTTCAAAGATGTCTGGCCAAGATGTGGGAAAAGTTCTTATCCTGATACTGAAACGTGTCTTGTAAATTACCTGTTCATTGACCTGTGTGAAACAAGATGATTCCCATGGAAAAGCTTTTAGCRTGATCTCTTGTGATTGTCATACCTGCTCTGTTAATATAAATCTTTTATTTTCTTTGTTTTGAATAAGAAAAGAGATGTCTGCTGCTCTATGCAATCGACTCACTTTAAAGGCACTGTTTAGAARGGAAAGAGTTTGGCTCAGTAAAAAGATTTAATTGTGAAGTACAGAAAACTTGTTTGTGAAGCTGTGGATGAGGGAAATGAAGTTGCCATTCCAGCCATCCATCGATAACTCATCCCAAAACACTACTGCACTTCAGAGGAAGTAGGAATCAAAGGTGAGACAGTAGTGTATTGGGAATTCATCCTGACTGCATTGGTTTCAGAGGTGTTGGCAAGAGGCACAGCCAGGTGCCTTGACTGATAYAACTATGGCAGTAAAACTTCCCTGAGTCACTTAGGAGTTTATATTGAYAAACTCTGATTTTCCTGTAACACACTTGGAGATATTCAGATAAGCCAGTAAATCTTGTTAGATCTGTCCTTTTCCTAGGCAGACAGTGCAGATCATCRCTTGGCTGATTGTATTGAACTGGCAAAGCCCTTCAATTACAGATCTTATGCTGCAGAGTGGAATGGGATTCTTGAGGCCCATGGAATGTGRGCTTCCTCACCCATGAATCTGAAGGGTGGTGTAGCATGACCTCACTTCTGTGCTGGTGCATGGTGGCTCCAGTGGTTGTCTAACACGAGAACTGAAAGCTTAACCTCTTGTGATTTTGGAGAACCAGGCTTTTCTCCTCAAGCCTGATGAACTGTTAATTCCTTATCAATTTAACTTCTGCTGTGTCATGCCCTTTATTTTAACAGCCGTGACTCACTGTATGGGCACCAGTGTGTAACGCTGAGTTCAAGTCAAAGCCTTCCCTCGGTCATGGCCGTGCTCCGGCGTTGGGTTACTCACGAGAGGAAGGGCGTGGAGGAAATGTGATACAGCTTGACAAATGGCCTGTAACCCTTTTAGCCTGAACCTGCCAGAACATACACACATAGTCAAGGCCATATGCTGCCTAAAGATTATTTTATATATGAAAAGAGAAGAGCAGCTGGCAGACATAGCTGGGGAGTTCATGGAGTTGAGATGTCCCAGGCCTGAAGCTTCAGGCCTCTGGGAACCAGCCTAGTTGCAGGAGGGATGACATGTCTTAAGGCTCTGCGTTAATTCAGGGGGRAAAATCAATTCTAAATTTTGGGGTTTTTTTAAAAGGAACATAAGACAAACAGGAAAAAAGTAGCAGAAATTGTACTTCAAGTACAGGTGGTTGGTGCAATGCTTTTTTTTGTGGAAATAGTACAAAAGCAGAACGAAAAGACACCTATACAAATGTAGAGACCCATAACATTTTTGAAAATACAATATAAAGCCTCAGTGTGAAAGAGCAACCCTGAGCAAGAATTAAAAGCTTTGGAATGAGATCTTTTCTAYGTCTTGGCCCACCTTGGCTTTGTATTTTTCTCTTGTAAATCTCACAGTTTAGTATTTGAGTACTGTCATTTGTTTCCAGCTCATAGTAAACCATTCTCAAGACAAGCAGATCCATGTTCTTAACTCTCTTGTAAGGACCTCCCATCTCTGTGATGCATTGAAGAAGTAATATTAAGCATTATGACTACATCAAAACTCAAAAGTAAGGTGTTCATATAACTGTCAGTGAATACTGCCTTGATAGGCTGTAGGCTTTCTTGAAGTCTCAGTGTTCCTATGACAGCCTCATTTGCCGTCATTCTAGTCAAAGAGCAGCAAAGGACGTGACGTTATGAGGGTGTGACCAGAAAAGCAATGGAAGAAGGAGCCACGTTCTCAAAAATATTTGTTTTGTGCATTTTGCAACCATTTCCCCTGCTCTTACGTGGGCTGAAGATGTTTCTGTGTAACCACTGTTTTTTTGTTAAGTTCATCCCTTGTTCCCACTGRGCCTTCTCCTCAGCTGCTTATTTGCTTCTGTCTCATACTGTGAATGAAGAAGAAAAGAAGATAAATTTTCCAGTGGCTGGAGTAGAGTCAGCCAGGAATGGCCTTGGGTTGTCTTCCAGAGCAAGGAGATGTGCTGCAGTGAAAGGAGCGCACAGGGAAACAGGCATGAAAGGAACTATGGCAGACTCTGTCCTGTGGGATAAGGGATGAGGTACACTAGTTTCATTTTAATTTAATGTGAAATGTGGGGGAAGRCTGAGGATGGGGATTGTGAGCTCTGTATTACATAAAGGTATAAGATTCTGGAACTTAGCTTTGCGTGAGGGAAGCATTATGTAACAAAATAAAATATTAATATGAGATTTTTAGCAAGGAGRTGAATTTAAGATTTAACACTTGTCATAGTCAGCTATATTAAAGCCGCTGGATTTGTATGATTCAGAAATCTAAGAACTGTCTGTTATGTTCAAGGGAGTCTCTCCCTGCGTGCCTTCTGTACTCCCATCTTCCATTTATTTGATTTCCCTCTATTGGGGGAGAGAAATGTTAGATGACTTTTATGGATTTGAGACTGGCTTAATGCACACAACTTGGCAGTAACTTTCTGTAATTGTTAACTGTTGATGATGGCTTTCTCCTCCTACTGAAAATACATTTTATGGTTGGGCAAGTTGTGGAAAAAATCACTTAAGTTTTCTARCAGTGATTTTTAATGCTCCATTTGCTGGAGGGGCAGCCAAAGGGGGTAAATCTGTTTGGCTGTGAATTCCATGTTGGATGTGTTTTGCTAACAGAGGTCAGTGCTTACATTTTCACTTCAGAAGAGCTTGGAACTTGTCTTTGCTGGACCTCTGGAAGAAGCAGTTTGTTARGCTTCATTGCCTATTGAATAGGAGTTTAGTGAATGGTTAAATTACTTTGCATGTGAACTATGACTCTTTTATGACCTGTTTAAAACTAATTAMCACACCATGCCTACTTGAAGCAACTTGTGAGTTTTGACTTTGAACAACAAAAAACCAAGCTTGAGCAACTGCTATGCTCCTTCAGTTAAACTTCAGTCCATTTGAAAAAATTTCCCCTGAATCAGAAGTATAAAACTAACACACTTTTCTCTTATCCTGTGCATGTTTTTTCTCTCAGCTACAACCAGTTGCAGTTAAATACTTCATTATATTCTACCATGGGAGGGATGGCAATAGCAACACAGGTGGAAGTTTGGCGTTTAAAGGACCCTTCCAGCCCAAACTGTTCTATGATTCTGAGATTCAGGTCAGAAGCATATAAAATTCCTGACACAGTATCTCTGCCAAAAAAATCCCAAACCCACAACACGCACCAAAAGAAGCCTCCAAGAGCACACACCAAAAGAAAAGCAAACCCAAACCAACCCCATCATTAAACAACTTAGATCAAGAGCAGAGGTATAAAGTATCTTCAATAATGCTGCTGGTTAAGGTAGGCAGTTCTTTATCTGAGAGATTTTCATCACATATGGTGGTATAGAGAAATGTACTTTGTAGCAAGAAGTAAACAAATGATTACTACCATACTTGAAATCACAGTTGGTAGCATTTAGTTTTGTTTGCTTTGGTTTTTGTTTGTTTGTTTGTTTAGACTTTTTAAACTTGTATATTGTTTTTTTGTTTCTTATACCGATCAGTTTTACAAGTCCTGCATAACATTTCAGGAGCAGTATCAAAATACGCGCCTTCAGTTTCTTTACCTAAAAATGTTGTTCTTTCCTTTTAGGCAATCCTTTGCCTAAAGAATGCCTGCAAATTACTTTCAGTATCAATGGCAAGGATATCTTGTATCTTCTTTCCCCCCGTCTTGGTGGCTGTTTAGAACATATAATTTAAACTAGATCTACTTCTGAGGGTTTCCCAAGCTATCTGTGCATATTAAACACTGGAGAGGCCGTTCTAACCACTGGCAGTCTGCAAGCCTGAGCTGCCCTGCGTTAGAACATGCAATTGTGGCACACACTGCAAGAAGAAATCCCATTTCCAGTAGCTGAGTGGCCAAGAGTCTGAAGCATTACAGTTAAAAAACAAGGAACCTGAGGGGATGGAGAAAACAGAGTTTTGTCTTGGTGTTTGCTTTTAAATATTCTTCTGACAAAAAGTGTAAGTTTGGAAAAAATTGATACTGTTTTTTTTTTTCCCTCCCAAATCTGGAGATGTAATTCCAGTTTCATTAACATCAGACACCTAGGATCACTCTTCTATTGCTTTATTACAGAAAAGCCCCACCTATGCTTATACCATTATACAACTATGTGAAATTTTGTGGGGATTACAGGATTTAAAAGCGAAGTGTGAATATAGTTTCGAGATCAACGTGTAATTGTACCATTAAGTAAATGCTGAAGGGTCCCAGTTTGTGCTTTATAGTCCTGAAAAAGTAAGCAAAAAATTTTTGGAGTAGGGCACCAGTATGTACATCTTCAGATCTAAGAGCCCTCCAGTGGCTAGGTATATCTTTCATTTATGCAGGTGAAAACAGTGAAGACTAGTATTGTTTTATAGAGGTTGTACTAAATACATTTGTATGATCTCCTTCACATTTATGTCTGTGTAGGCTTTATCCTATTTAATGGACTGTTCTATTGCAATAGGGAAAGGTGGCAGTAGAGTTTTTGTTGTGGGAATCTCCCTCCTCCCCAAACCCTTTGTATTTGTTTTTGTTTGGTTTAGGGTTCGCTGATAACGAGGCAGCACTTAGCAAAAGCCCATTAGATAATTGCTTCTTAAAGCAGTGATTTGCATGTATTGTTTTCTTAATGTTGTGACAGTCATGCTGAATGTTCACTGTAAGAGTACTGCCCCTGCTAGCCAAACTCTGAGCTACTGCTGGGGAAGCTACTTGCTGTAGCACCAGGTAAATTTCCCTCTCATCCGCCCTAAGCAAAAAAAAAAATTTGCTTGGAATTTCTTGCAGTCTTCTGTTGATTCCTCTGTCTTCCAGTCTATTCTGGAAAATGGCTTTACATTTTCTTTGCTGTGGTTTTGCTTGTGGGTGTGGGTTACAGGACTTCTTTTGGGAACTTCTGGGTACTGGAGATCAACAGCAGAGACAGCTGGCTGATTGCTCCTATGGTTATTAGCAGGCAGATGGAGCAAAAAGCATGTCAGTCTTTTTGGCACTATTTCAGCTACACTTGCCCTCTGCACAAAGGACTTTTGTATTTTCTGTTACACTGAGGATCCTTGTATAGCAAAACAAATCATGATGAGAAAATTAAGTATATGGGATATTTGTACCCCTTGTGACTCTTCCTTGTTGTAATCCTCCTGTGTTCAGCTTGTGATAAACTTCACGTTGAAGCCTTTGTTTTCTCCTAGGAAACAGTGCAAGGCCTCAGCCTGTGTCTAAGAGTAAACTACACAGGATCTAGAAGCCTGGAAATCCACACTGTGGCTTCTTCATGTGTCCTGGGGAGTAACGTCCCTTTTATATCACTGTGAACCACACTGCAAGGGGTGCTGGAGGAAACTGTGAGATTGTTTTAATATTACTAGAGGGAGGTAATTTCTGCTAATTAGCCAGGTATTTTGGTTTCCCCAAAATAATAGGAGGAAACTTACAAAGTGTAGGGTTTTTTCCCTTGCCTTCAGTGTGTTTRAACCTGAAGACTGATATCCTCACATTAAAAAGGGAAAATTAAGATCACATCATATCTTGAGGAGAGTGAGATTTTTCCTTTAATTAATGGTCTTTAGCATATGTTTTTATCACTTAAGACCTAGAAACTGATACAGATTTACAAGAATTAGAGAGTGTTTTCTGTCTGTAATAAAGAAAAAAATCCCAGACTCTTTCTGACTTTATATAAAAGTGAGATTTGTGAGGGTGTTTGGTACACTTTTTTGGCTGCCACTGTTCTCTCCATTTTCTGTTAAAAACTTTTAGTGGGATCAATGACTACTCACTCCTTGCTGAAGGCTTTTTTACTTGAGAATAATGATGCCCCTGAAGGACATGGGATGTGCTCAGAACCACTTTCACATATGTTGGCTTGTTAAACAATTTCTTGAAGAAATGGCCTTCTTTAAAGTTTGACAGCTGGTCATGGATAGGCAATCTAGGAACAATTAACCTTTTGCTTTTTTCATGCTAACTGCATCTTCATCTCACTAAATATATCTAAAATCTCATTGAAGCTTAGGAACTTTTGTCTGGTGGACAGAGAACAGCACCTTTGGACGACTGAAGGGTTTTGGTGGTTTTTAGTTGGGGTTTCTTTGCTATTGGTTGAGGTTTTGTTTGTTTGTATCTACTTTTCTGTTTCTCTGCAGAATTTAATCTGATATAGATTTTTGTTCTTTACTTATATATTGCATTTGGGATTCTGGATCTGTACTTTGTAGGACAAGTTGGGAAAGTAGAACAGAGGTTTTTCTTTCACCTGTTTTCTGCACAGTGTGTGGTAGCATGTGCATGTATGTTGAACAGATACACTAATATGTATTAAGGGTGGGAATTCTGTGTTTGTGTTGAATGGGTTTTGCTGGGGAATTAAAGGCATGCAGGTACATTGCTTCTGTCAGAACTTCTGCATGGCTGTGGAAGGTGTAAAACATTTTAAGTGGTTAGGAGGCAAGCTGCTCATGCAATATGGTTTAACTGAGTCTTTGGATTAAAGATATTTTCAATAAATAATTGTAATACAATTTCTATTTATGTCTTTTATTGCATGTAGAGTGATTCGATACTTGCAAAGCACCTTTGAGCCTTTCTAGGTGAGTTGGTTCCAGATGTATTAAAGAGCTTCATCTTCTATGGCAGTATAAAATGAGAATTTGTGGTTTTTTGCCTGGGTTCTTGGTAGCGATCCTCACATGCTATTGTGTCCATCAGGGGCTTCAGGGACTGAGTAATTGTAGGCTRAGGGGGTTTTATGTTGTGTGGTTATATGAAAGTAGTCACTATGTCTCAGGAAATCCTGAAGTTACATCGTTATTACATTGAATGAAGTAGAAGCTTTGCTTTTGGTGTTGAAAAATGTTAATTCATGGTGTATCTAATATTGAACAATCAAAACTGGTATGCTGAAGGATGAAATGTTTCATGAAAGCATGGTCAAAGCATGAGGAGGATTGGGGGGTTTCTTTTCTTGTATAATCCTCTCTGAGTATGGAAGGAGATGTGGTATTGAAAAATAAGCCTTTTTTATGTGAGCATAACCAAGCCAGCTTTACTTGACTGGATGTGGTTGAAGAAATGAATGCCTGTCTCATATTGCRCTCCTCTTCAAGAAGCTTCACCTGGTGCAGACGTTGAGCTCAACAAAGCTAGTTGTGAGAAAACCTGGCTTTTTCTACCTAACCACCAGTATTTCTACACCAAATATCACTACTGTTTTGTTAGTCATTTTTTTACCTTTCTTTTCTTTCTGCACTGATATGCAAATATGGGTAAGGAACTTGCTGATAAAAGTGAAACAGGTGACTGCTTTTAACCTTGCTGGAACTGTCTGCTTTGCAGGATTTGGAGGTTTGGCATGTGTCCTTGTAATAAACAATGATTGTTTTCCCACAAATTACATGCTTGCTCTTCCTTGCTACCCTGAAAAATTAGTAATGAGAAAGAATACATCCACCTTATGGAGAAAGAGTGGATCTCATCTCCATTTTTTCCTACTGTCTTTGACTCCTGTGCTGTAATCAGCTTCAAATGGAGTAGTTATGTTCAGTTCTTGGTGCTGTCTTGGTGTAATCAGTCTCATTCTTCTGAATCAAAAATAGGCACTGGCTTTAAGATTGCTTGATGGTGAATTAATGGCATGTGTTTGGTTTTGGTTTGTTTGCTTTGTTTGTGTTCTCATTTTTGTGGATATTTGTTTGTTTGTGGGGTTTGTTTGGTTTGGTTTGTTTTTTTTTTTTTCATTTCACTAATGCTTTTTGCAGAGCATCTCCCACTTGCTGTGCCTTTGAATATAAGTCTCAGAGCCAGTTTAGGTCATTTGAAGCCCTTCAATAATGTCAGCCACATGCAACCCCTTACAGCAGATGGCTGTTTGGCATTAGGTTACTATGGAAAAATCTGTACAATAATGATAAGCTGCTTTCTGTGTTTATCAAGAACATACCCATCTGATGTTTAGGATATTACCTGCTGCTTTTCAGGCTTTTTTTTTTGCCATTTTTATATAGTCCTTTAAAGAACCTTTTAGGTTAATGTGGAATCACTTGTTTGTTTTGTTAGTAATCAAGGGCAGTCACCAGCTTCTTGCTGTGGGTTACATGATTGAAGAAGTTCCATGTGTCTGTTTTAGGCCAACTTTAAAGATTTTCGCTAGAATTAGATGGAGAGCTCTTCAAAGGCTTGATTCTAAGGGGTTTCATCTGTTTTTAGAGTCTCTTCACATTGAAGTAATTGTCATCATAAATAACTCACTATTTTGGATATACTGCTTGTTCCATGGGTTAATGAAAGTTAATATGGACTTTTTAAGCAGTATGGACCAAATGATGTTATTTCACAAGTCTTTGAAATAGTCAGAAACTTCTTAGCAGAATTTAGCACCTGATGTCTTTTTAAATTTCCGACTTCAGGTTCCCTTTAGGCAAATAACATTACCAGAAATTAGAACTTGGGTTTGGTGAACTGTGCTTTATAGGCTACTCTGATTGCTTCTCAGTGTATGGATATCATTGAAAGTTTAGAGAAAAGCTGTAGGACATGTAAGAACTTAAATCTACTTGAGGAAAAGTAGATGCAAAAGATGTTCTCAGACAGTAGAGAAAATGCTAACTCCGTATTGCAGTTGTACTGTTAAGTTCAACTCAACATGCTATAAAGTGGTGGGGAAATTAAACTTTTTTTGTTGTTTTTTTAAGGGTTATGATGAACTGGAGCTGTTGAGAACAATCCCTCAAGCATAGCTGTTGTGAAAATTAGTTATAATTATTTTAGGCTTTTGCCAAGGCTATTCTTTGTTTATTTAGTCCACTTAAAAACCCTCTAAAGTACTTGAACCAGGTTATATACCAAATTAAACAATTAGAATTTGAATGATAATTTTACTAGTATTAAATCCAACTGTGATACTAGAGATGCCTGATATAACAAGAACACAAATTATCAGAATATATTGGCTAACTCAGTGAGAGCAGAAGAGAAGTCAAAACAACTCATTGTTTGAGTAAATCTTGAATTGGAGTGAGTTCCTCTGGGTTTTACAGATGTTTTGTGGTGTACTGTATAATTCAGAGTAATGCTCTTCATGGTGAGCAACTGTAGACTGGGGACACAACCAGAAGTAGTGTTTTTAATAACTGAGGATGCTTCTAAATTAATCCACATTAGGAAAATAATAATTTACAAAGGTACATGTTACAGTATTTCCTGAACAAAGTAAATTTGAAAGGCAGCTTTTGTCAGTATAATTAAGGCTTTTGTGGTATTAATATTTATAATTCATACCTGTCAAGACTTTAAAACTAGACCTTCTTAGTGAGACCTCACTCAGAAATGCTCTCTGGCTATAGTAGCATGAAAATAGCACATGCAGAAATGTGTGAACCTCTTTCTGTGTCTGTTTGTGTTAATAACCTCTTCTCACACTGTTCAGGATGACAAATAGTGACAGCATACCGAAACAGAAAAATTATTGGAATAATAATGATGAATAACCTTAGATGCTTGTTCTGTGAAATCTGTTAGCTATAAAGCTTTTAGTATGTGTAAAGGTCATGGAAAGGCAGTGAAGTTGTTCAGAAACTTAAGAGAAATACTCAGATTATCCAAGTTCTTCAAGCTGTAATAGTTTGTGTTTGTCAAGCTTTCAAGTACCATCTTAAAGCACTTCAGTACATGGAAGAAAAATGCTTCTGCAGGAGACTGTGTAGTCTCACAGCAGAACTGTGTCCCCTTGATGTACTGCTACCACTCATGCCTGCAGAGACTCCCGAGTTTCTACTTGTCCTTAAGGCTTCAGCTCATGAATGAAGTTAATGCTAGCAGTTCTCAAGGATGGTTTGAAACTGTAATTCATGGTTTTTTCCTACTAGCCTGTCTTCTGTTCACTAAACTCACAGTTGTGCTTGGGAATTTGCTTTTGCACTCTGGCATGTAAAGCAGCCAAAGCAGCAGTTTCTACAACATAAGGGATTGTCTGACTGACTCAAGAAGCAGAAAGAGTAAATGATTATCCACCTAGGATGGGAGTGGGGCTAGGAAGCAGGACAAATTAGACAAGTTCCCTATTCTGAGAGGGTAAGGAGATTGCTGAACTAATTACACGAGTGTTAATTACATTAGTCCGTGTCCTAATGCTTTAGAGGATCTGTGTGTTCTGGGAAGGTACTAGGTTTCCTACTGAAGTTAAAATAATTTCCCTTATGGTGGGTCTCCTATGGGGTCTCAGGTGCTGCCAGCAAACCTGCTCCAGCATGGGCTCCTCTATCCACAGGTCCTGCTAGGAGTCTGCTCCAGCATGGGCTTCTTACTGGGTCTGTCTTCCTTGGGCCTCTGCCTGCTCTGGTGCAGGGTCTTCCATGGGCTGCAGGAGGCATTTGCTCCACCATGGACCTGCAGGGGCACAGCCACCTCACCATGGTCTTCACCATGGGCTGCAGGGGAACCTCAGCTCTGGCACATGGAGCACCTTCTCCCCCTTCTTCTCTACTGATCCTGGTCTCTGCAGAGTTGTTTCTTTTGCATATTCACTCTTCTCTCCACTGTTTTAATTCCAAGCAGTTTCCCCCTCCATAAATGTTTTATTCCTGAGGTGCTGCTGCAAGGGCTCAGCCTGGAGCTGGTTGGCATTGGGTCTGTTGGACATAGGGGAAGCTTCTGGCATCTTTTTCTAGAAGGCACTCCTGTAGCCCCCCACCACCAACAGCTTGCAATGCAAACCTGATACAGACCTGAATCTTGTGACATTCCTTAAGGAAAATTTGAAGAGAGGATGAACCTGCTCTAAGCAATATTGACAAGACTGTCATTCTGTTGAGGAAAAAGCTTCCCAGCAAAACTAATGCTGCCTCCACTTAGTTTGCCTTGTCCTTCCAGTGGTCCAAGAGCATTAATTTGCTGAAATTGTTTTGTTCATATAGTGATGCTACAAACTTGTTGACAAGTGGTGTGTGTTTACGCCACATTGAAGGTGAGAGAAGTTTCGAATGTGGGGTGTGGTAGTGTAGTGGTGCTGGGACACTGTTAGGGTTGTGGAGACAGCCTTGATCTGTTAACTGTGTTGTCCTGGGCTCTCAGCTGAGAGGTGTGGTAACTAATATGATTGTGTGTAAATGCCAGTAAGGGTCCTTGCAGGGTTAATTACCGCAGAAGAGTATGTATTTTGCAGGATGAAATAATTAACTGGTTTTGGACTAGATAGCTCCGTTTTAAATAATGATGATTGGTGACTCCTAATTTAGATGAGATGCAGGAATGAGAGGGCAGAATGAAGGTTAGCACTTACATTTAGATACTGAAATTCAGACTGATATTTGGCCTTTCTATTTTCCCCCTTTTTTAAACTGCAGCATTCTATTTGTCTCTTCAAAGTTGAAATATATTTATCTCAATTTTTATGTTAGTTTTGTGATGATGTTTCAGTGGTTTTGGAGATTGGAAAAGGAGAGCATGTCTATGAAAATATTTTCATATCAGTTAATATTTGTCAAATGTCATCTGTGAGACTTCTGTTAGTATGCATCGGCATTAGTGATTAACCTGCTGTGCCCACCTCTGTATTTAACTGAGTTGCATTGTTCACGGGGAAGTTGGAGATTAACAGAACRAAAAAATCAGGATATGATTTTGATCTTTAAGTGATGATATTTATTGAMAGTTGGTGACTAAACTTCTGAATTTGTTGAATTGCTAAATACAGATTTATAAGTGTTGGTTTCAGTGATCTTTGCAGGTCCCTTTCAATGCAGGATGCTCCACAATTATTTGGAAAGCTGTTCCTGTTTGGGAGACAGGGGGATGTATTTTAGTACAGGCTTATATATGTATTGCTTGTTGAATTTCATCATCTACCTGGACATTCTTGGTTTAGGTAACCTACACTTGTATCTCTAATTATTTGGGTCTTTCCRTTTATCCTCCTGAAGAGTTCTACTCTTAAGTGTCTTCTTGCAGTCATTTTAAGTTAAGAGCATCATGATGAGAACAGTGTCTCCTGTAGCCTGCTGTAGGAACTTTATCTCTTAAAAAGGCGGTTGTCCATGCAGAGAGAAGTGTAGAAACATATATATGTATGCTTCATCTCATAGCAGTTGCAGACAGTYCCTGAAAAAAGTATCATGAGCTACAGCTTAACTGTTTATGTTTCAAGGAAAAACTTATAAAGAAATGCAGAACTGGTATTTCAGTATCATTCCTGAACACTTGTATTTATTGCACACAAGTGCTATTGCACTTCTCTTACTTGACTGGAGAACATGCTGAAATTATTGAAAATTATTTGTAAAAAAGCATGACTAACTCCCAGTGTAATAGGAAAACATAAACAGTTGCAGTTTGACCAAGCCGTAAATTCTACATGTTTTGTTTTCAATGGAGAAGATGGGTGGTAAAACACAGCATGGAGTAGATACTCAAGCTTTGCAAATGTTTCATATTAGTATGATAGTTTGCAGTCCCATACCTTGTGAAGGWACTCCTGTGGTAAGATTGAGGGGTGTTGGTTTTGGTGGGAGTTTTTATTCTTACAAATTTTAAGTATTTTTCCCTCTTTGCTCTTCAGCTGTCTCTGTAGTAATTACCCACCCATATGTTTGTGCTTCTTTCAACTGAATTATTGCTCACTTGCAATGTTTCCAGATACTGTGTACTTACAACTTAGCAGCTGGACAAAACAAAACACATTTGGAAGAACATGTAAAAGGTTACATTAAAGAAGAAAAAGGTGCATGCAGTTAAATAGTTTTAAAGAAATTGTGAGAAAGCTAGAGAAAGCTAGTTTTCCTTGTAGGTAACTTCCCAGGCTTCATTTTAAGGGTGCATGCAGATAATATATTGTACTAGTCCAACGTAGGTTTAAGTGTTGAATGTTTTTCTCTTCAGTCTACTGCTAGTACCCATAGTGTGTAAAATACAAAGCTACTGGGCCAGATTAAAGCATTGTATTCTGCCTTCCATAAACATCTCCCTCCTTATGAAGCACAGTTGAACACTATGGCTGAATAGTGCTCTGGATTACTGGTGTAAATCTGCACTATGTCACTGTCAGTTTGGTACTGTGAGGGTTTTTAAAACATCCTTTCAGTATGCATTGCATTTCACAGTGTAAGCTACCATCCCTTGTACTAGCTCCCTGGTGGTTTTTTTGCTTTCATCTTCCTTGACAGTGTGTAGARCAGCAGCAGGAAGAAGAAATGGAAGCTGGACAAACTTCAGTTGCTGAAGAAGTTCTAGAATGTCCTTGTAAGCTATTGAGAGGGGCCCTGCYCTTGCAAGATGTGTGCAAGTGTTGGTGCTAATGGAAATTGCTGCATCCATTCTTCCCCTGCACAACCTGGCATAGCAGCTCAYGAGTTTTGCTTTGTAATCTGCCTGTTGCTGTGGGACTTCTGCAGGAGAAGGTTGATGCATTTCTGCTTGTGGAATTTTGTWTATAATTGGTTGTCACTGATTGGGAATGGATTGAATGTACAGGTTGAACACCTGTTGCTCTAGATGATCTCTGACTGCCACCAGCACAGTGGGTTTTTACATTTCCAGTTGAGCTTGTAAACACCTGTAGCAAACCACTCATTCTTCTATGGAACAGGCTTGGATGCAGTTGTTGTATTCGTGTTTGGTATGTGGAAATATTTAATGTGTGTAATCTTTTGGAAAGTTAAGTATATTCTAAATTTATTGTTAGGAGAGAGGCAAAAGTTTACATTGTGTATCTCTGGCTTTAATGGTTCAYAGTTGAAAATAAATAGTAATAACTTAGAATATTTGGCTTAAGTTTTGTGTGCTAAGGAGACTCTGCAATGCTGTTGTTACACTGATGTTAAAAAGTGTGAAAATAAAGTAGTTCCATGTCCAGCATGATGATGGCATTAATTCCTGCTACTCTACTGTGCAGAGCAACAATAACCCCTGCCAATCTCCTCTGTGTGGGAGGGACAAAAGGGTGGGGAAGAATGTCAGACTGTTAGCATAGTTTTCTAGTCCCATTTCAAATATTTATTGAGCCTGTTAACAAATACAAAATGAGCCAGAGTCCTTGTCAAAGAGAGGGCTTGACTCCTTTTGTTGCCCTTGTGCTGTTATGTAATGCAAAGTTACACAGGAGTGGGTCAGAAAGATAACTTCATGTTCTGTGGTCCTAATGGTTCTTCATACTACATATTAAACACTTGAAACCAAAAGGTAAACTGAACAGGCTGTATTTAAAACCATAATTCCACAAGGTTTTTTCATGTTCACATCACTGTTGAGGCCTTTCCCTTCTTTCCCTCCTCTGACATYGTAAATTAATGATTTTGTGTGTTTCTAAAAGGCTTGGAACCAAGGTAATTTCAGATGAAAATTTGGGATGATTAGCTAGGGAAAATAATCCGAAAGAAGACCAAGTTTTTTGTTAGATGGTACAAGTTCTGAACTTTCTTCCTGCTCTTTCTTTCTATTTGTGGTTTTCATGCTACATCTTCCCACTCCAAATCAATGTTTCTGTTCTAGGGACAGCATGTCAGTGGCTGCAGTGCCCTAATCCATGAGCTCCATGGACTTTCTCCTATGTTACATTAAGCCATGAAGCTTTCTTTTAAAGTATTAAACATTCAGTGGGCTCTGACTGCATAGACAGAAACAGTTATTTCATAAATCCCTCCTGAGGAGGAGTGAGAGCTGTTTTAGCACAGGTTCTGTTTTGGAGAATGTGTGTAATTTCTAAATKATGGGCTCACACTTTCTCTTTTGTCCCGTAGTTTTCTACTGCTACACTGAAGAGGTAAAAAAGCCCAGATGAGCATTCAGTTTTGGTGCATGGATAGAGTGATATTACTGAACACAAGAAGCTTTTAAATTTATGAAGCTTCTGTTCAAATGTAATAGACAGAATTGCCAGAAGGCTGTATGTGTCAATTAGCTAGAACATGTGGGGGAACAGCATGGGACAGGGCTGTGAGCAAGCAGTGTAAATACCTTTCTTCTCTCTTTTCTGATTGCGAGTGCTCTGGTTTTGGTTAGAGTGGCTTCTCAGAGATCATAAACTTGTCAGAGTCAGAAGGGGTCTTTTTGCTCCCAGCTGTCAGTGAAATTTTTTTAAAAAATTACTTCTTGTTTCTTTCTTTTGGTCGCTTCATCTGTAATGTCTCATGAGGGAATACCAGTTTTCACTAGAACTACTTCATAATGCACAGGCTGAAAAGGAGCAGTACAGTATTCTTTTTCTGCCCTGTCTTTCAGGACACAACTTCCTTGTGAGGAAGTTTATGTATACTGTGTGGGGGGTTTTAATATATGAGTTACCAGATCTCTGAGTCTTGTGAGCATCTTGTTTGCATAAGTKGAAAACAAGATATTTGTAGTGTTTCCCTACAGCTGTCCTCTGTCTGTGCCTGTAAGAAGCAAAATAAACTGAAAAATCTATATTTAAAACCCARCAACTGAACTCATACATGCAGAATTCATTCTCCCTGCCATTAGCCTTTGAGGCAGACTGCTGTAAAAGCTTGTCTCTTGTGAGGTGTGTTAGGAAACACATGACTTGTGAATTGCTGTTTGTACTGATGCAGACTGCACTATGTGGGTTTTGTTACRTAATTAGTTGGTCACACACATTTAACCATAAGCATCAGAGTGTTCTGTGACCTACATACTTCCCCAACATGGACACTTGTGCAGGGGCTGTAGAAAGTTAAATAAGGCATTTCAATAGAAATCAGAAAGGTCAGGTAGAAGAAGGGACTTAACATACTTTGTAGGTAAAGAATGCTAGCTCTTCCAAAATCCTGTTATGCACTTAAGAAGATGCAGATATAATTTCCTACTCTTTCCCCTCCCTCCTGTGCCCTTTCTGAAAGCATTCCTGACCTCTGGTTGCGAAATGCAGTTCTACTATTAACTTATTTTTAAATCTTYATAAAATTGTTTTTTAAAATGTCCGGTTACTGTTTTTGATACTCTGAGATATCTGTATTCCTCCTATGCAAGTTGAAAGGGAAAACCCCCAGCCCTTGAAAAAGGATCATGGTTTCTCCTCCTCTTCCTCCTTTGAATTAATTTAGAGGAAACTCTAGGAACTAAAAACTTAGGTTCTAACCCCATTGTTTTTATTTCTTTCATGCTTTCATATTAGAGATGGAAAGTAGTTTTGCAAAGCTATGTCCAATTGAAGACTTCCAGATTTTTAGATAGGAACCAACATCACTTAAGAGACCACTATCAAATATAATAGGTGTCCACGGCAGTAGGTAAAAGAAGCATTGCTAAATATGTGTCTATCTTTAAATAGTTAAATGGAGGTATCAAAACATGCACTACAATGAATAGTAAAGAACAGTACAGTACAGCTGAGGCATACACTGCAATAATTTTCTGATTACATGACTATATGCAATTATTATAACTAGTAAATGAAAGTGAAATGTAAATAGGGAGGAAGAATAGATAGTAAAGTCATATTTAAGTTTTAAAAAAGTTAAATTTTAAACAACTGACTTGTTACTCTGAACTTGGAGACAAAAACTTCATGGGGATGTTTGAACATCTTTGAGTAAGAACCTCTGCATGAGCAAAGGTTTAGTGCCAAACTAGTTATTTTATATTAAAAAAGAGAAAGGCACTAGAGAATGATCATGCTATCTTAGTCAGAAGGAATTATTCAAAATTCTTATTTATTGCCTATCTGTGAGTGAGAGGAGTTCTTCTGGCTTCTTGTCAATAGAAAAATTTTAACTTTTGTCCTACATCTCCATTGTGTCCTGGTTACTTGGCCCCTGAAAGAGAGTGAAGTTGTCATAAGGTGCCTGTCGTGTTTACTCCTGTCTGAAAATTCATTTTATATTCTTGTCAATTTTATAATTGTGCTAAATTCTAGACTTGAGACCATCATAAATTGACAACATACTTTCAGTCTTCTGTCCTGACCTACAGGCTCTAATAACCCTCTGTTCATGAGTAGGTACAATCTTGTCSTTTTTTTTGGGTCTGGATTTTTTGTAGTTTGGTTTTTGAGGGTGTGTGTAATAAATAGTTTCACCTATTCTTAGTTCCATATCAAATGTCCCATGGCCTCCATTCAAAACCTCAGACCTGGGATCTTGCTATTACTTGTGCAGGAAGACCACAGGATGATTTTATGTGGGACTTATGTCAAGACCTTGGATGTGGCCAAAGGTTTTCTGCTGTGTTCTTGGTGTGGTACTGCTTTGGTGTGTCAGAACAGGGCACCCACTGCTCTGTGCTCTGCAACTGCTTTATCCCTGCTAATGCCTGGTAATTTCTACTGAACCAGCTTTGGCACCTCTGTTTCTTGCAGTAGCTGATGAACATTTGCCTGTTGTGTTTGAAAAAGGCATGCTAAACTTAGGTTAAAGCATTTGTCAAAAATAGAAAAAAAAAATCTGTATCCTGTTAGGAAAAGAAAAAGATCCATTAGTGGTGAGTTTCTTCTACAGCAATGCAATTAAAGACATTCAACAGAATAGGTGTACTTTGGTCGACTTTCAAACATCTTTTTTTAACACTGTTTTTGGTCTCTAAAGCTACTCTCTAATTTTCTTGACTGGAGACCATCTATAATTTCTATTGAAACTGATATGCTGATGTAATTACCAGTGTTTATCATCGAGTSAATTGGCTTGCCTATTCAGTGACCCAGCTTTAGATCTAATGGAATTCTCTTTTAATAAGTAAGAAATTTAGAAATACTCTTAAGTGAAGATAGGCATTTCRGAAGTGGGAGGGAAAATAGCAGTGCACCTTAGTGCTACCAAGGCAGCTTGGAAAATCTAATAGAATGATGTTTTCCTAACTTGTTTACCAGGCAATTGAGAGAGCATTTTTCCTTAATCTGGAAATTATATTGGAGTTTTCTGCATGATAAACATTTCTTGCTGCTAAAATGGATTGATGAATAGTAGTTCTGATACACATTATGAGGTTTAATGAATACATTACGGTTCTTCATATTTCTGCATTCAAACAGCTACTGAAAATCTTTACCTGAGACTTCAGTATTCAAGCCTTGATTCAGAATGTTTGAAAATGTAAAATTCAGAGTTTCTTTAGCTTCAAGATATCCTGTCAAAATATTTATATATTTATTACCTTTAATGAATGTCAAGACTTGGCTGTGAATGTCTTTAATTTTATTGTCAATTTTACTTAAGATTGTTTAAGATTTGATTAGGGTTGTTTTGGTTTCTCTTCTAGGATGGGAGTAATCCTTTCACATTTTGCCTCATGGCATGAGGAAACCAAAGGAAATTATTAAATGCCTGTGAATAACAAAGACTGAAAACAGAATTCTGTAACAATTACAGTAGATAATAAATGTTTTAAATTACTCTTTAAACTTCTTTGTGAGAAGGGCTGGAGTGCTATTTAGTTACAGTTTAATCTCAGTGAGCACTATTGAGATGCATAAAAGTGATTCTTGTTTTATAGCTTATGGCTCTTGCTGTTCTATAAAGCTGTTTGTAGAGAGCTTCATATATACATAGAGACTTGTGTATCATCTCTGTTAGGTGACATGACCTTATACTCTTTTGACAGTWCAGCTTGACACTTGAAGGATTCAGGTTAAACATGTTTGCAATGTATTGATCTTGAAATCTCTTAGTTATGTATCTGATGATACCAGTGGATGATATAAGGAACCAAAAATTCAGTTTCAGTCATTGTTATTTCCCATCAGTCAATACTGACCTGGACAGCATTGAATGGAAATGGACATTCCCATAGATATTTCTAATATGAAATTCAATACTGACCTGGACAGCATTGAATGGAAATGGACATTCCCATAGATATTTCTAATATGAAATTCAATACTGACCTGGACAGCATTGAATGGAAATGGACATTCCCATAGATATTTCTAATATGAAATTCTAGTTGCATATGTCAGTAGGAGATATGATTATAAAATAAAGAAAATGCATCATTAATACACCTGACTCATATTCTTACATCTTCTGTGCTTCTATTAAAGAACAAACTTATCTTAATTATCTATTAAATACCCAAACTTAACCCAAATGAATTTGTTTTCAGAAGGAGTGTTTCATTTGGTTGTAAACATTGTTGAGTTCTCACAAACCAAAGTATCTTATAGCACAGTATGCAATGGGGAAAAATTATAGTGTATTTAATTAGGTACTTATAGTGGAGAATGCAGCACATAAGTGAGCTGCAGAACTGCAAAAATAAAAGCTGTGATTGCTGAAGGGGGGTGATAGAGCTTTCACTTCAGGCTGCTGTTGTGCTGTGGCATTAATATGCAAATAAATGCACATATACACAATCACATCGTCCCCAGCTGAACTTTGTTGTCCCCTCAAGGTCACAATAAAATCATTGCCCACAGTGATTGTATTCACAGATAATATGATGTGAAGGATCTGGAGGTGCCTTTTAAATTACACTGCAAGACTGGCAGATTCCAGAAAGACCAAAGAAATGCTTGGTCTTCTTTTTAGAGAAGGTGATAAATTTGTGCAAGAAGTTGCCAGAATCCCAATACACAGTATGACACTTTCATTAGACAGCAGAAATACCACAGACAGAATGTTGGAGGGCTTGCAAGGCAAAGTGGTTTTGTCTTGTCCTAAATGATGGACTGAACCCAAATGAAGATACTGGAAATAGTGTTGTTGAGGAATTACTYTAACAGCAATCAGGCTATATTTCATTCCTCCAGGAATGTTTCAGCTGTCCAAAACAAGTCCTTTGTAGTTGTGTTGAAGGCCCCTCCTCACCCCCAACTTGGAGGTCTGCAAGAATGTTCCTTAAACTAAAAGGAAATGGAAAGGGGCAGCCCAGAGTGGTGTGATTTTTCTTGAATCTTGAAATCACCACATAACCTGCATGTAATTGACTTGTGTGAAAGATCAAGAGAGTTTGTGTGATTAGATGGTGCAGTAAATGGAAGTACAGGAAGAGGAAGATAACCTTTCCTCATAAAGTTCAAATGGTGCCCAGCACTGAGAATAGGAAGTGCATTAGGTTCTAGTAGACTTAYTCCAGAAACACTAGAGAGGGCCAAACCAAGAGTCTGGGGAACAATTTACAAGGTGSCTGAAAACTATTAAAGCCTGTTTTTTCAAGCATCTGAAACCAGAAGCTTTCTGTAATACTAGAAACTGATTAATGTATGGAAGTGGCACTTGAAGAAAATAAGGTCACGGAACAAAAAAGCGATGCCTTTAGGTAAGTGTGTTCACAGCACAGGAGTGGGACAAGTTCACTTCAGTCCAGCAAAAGGAAAACTGCCTTGAAACTGGTAGTTAAGAGTTTGGAGGTGGGGGAGTGAGCAGCCCCCTAGGTAACATGTAATCTTCCTTATGGATGACATGAGAATGGAATCACTGAGCAATCTGTGGCATTCAATACGTTYATTGCTGAGGACTGTGGCAGCGTCAGGGCAGTTGGGAAGGAGGGTACAGCTCAGGGATGAGTCCAGAGTTCCAGACTTACAGATTTCACACTCCCAGTTTCTCTAAAAGAGTCACAGGACAGGTGGACAAGAAGGATATGCAGTTGACATGGTTAGCTAAGACCCTTGTGAAAGGTTCTTAAATCCTTTAGGCAGAGAAATTAATTTAAAATTGAGGGTACTARAAAAAGGGAGTGGTGATAAAATACGACACTCACACAAATGCAGAAAACTTTTGCTGTTCAGTAAATGTTGTGGAAAAGGGTGTGGAGAGCAAAAAAAGTAACTTTGCAAATGGTGTGATGTTTTTCAGGGTTATGGAAATGAGAGTGACATAGAATTGCAGAGAGATTTTGTGCTAGAATAGTAAAAGGGAGAAATGAAATTCAGTGTTTTTAAAACTTTTAATACTGTAGCAGAGTACTTGTCCTATGATAAAGGATGAGTAGCTGGTCTGTGATTCCTAATACATGCATCAAAAGAACAGATGGTTATCTCATCTTTCAGAGAGACTGAAATCTTAATGTGATGCAGAAAATTTTTCAACAGAAATCCATGCAATAAAAGGAATTGTGCTGTAGCAGCTAGAACAAAAAAATAGATATTAAACATAGCAATTGATATTAAAATAGATATTAAACTAGTATTTAAACTAGGGGATTTTTCTTCTTACAAATCAGGCTGTGTTTTAAGCAAGAAGTTTATGAGAAATGTAGTCACTGTTCAAAAGAGGGGGAATGTCATGAACATTGGAAATGACTAATAGGGTCTAGATACAGGTAAAGTAGAAAGCAGAATTGGAAAACAGTTGAGCTTAGACAAAATTGCCATTTCAGTTAACCTGGTTTTTACTCCATATTTTGGAACCAAATATTAATGTGTTTTAACAACTGATTGTGAGATCAAGTATGTAAAGTCCATTTTTTAAAAGTACAAAATCAACTGATATAAATTTTGTAGCTGTTCCCCATGTTAAGGAAGACTTCATAAGCATAGAAAGAGTTGGAGAGAGGAAGCCAGAGTGAAATATGTCAGATATTCTGGTAGCAATGCTTCTGACTTCTCTTAGAGTTTTGATTTTTTAATTAAAGCATTTATTTGTGGCAAATGGTCCTGGATTCTGCAGTTGTGATTAGTTTCTATCTCCAAGGAAATCAATACCATAACACACCATTAAACTAAACCAAAACTGCAATACGGGCACACTGAAAAGGTTTTTACAGTTCATTATAGATCAGATTATCATATTTACCAAATTACATAAAAAGAAAATATCAACAGCATTTCATCTAGTCTGTTGCCAGCATAATCTAATTTAAAATGAATATGATACAAAAAACCAGTGCAGAACAGGAAAGAACAATAAAAGGAAAAATTACAATCTAAGGGGCAAGTAAGTGTAATGTGAGGAGGAAGAAAAATCCTGCAATATAGTAGCTTTACATGGTTGCTGCTACCACAGAATTACTTCTCTTGTAAGAAGAACCAAAAGAGCAGATTAATTCACTGTCAAGTCAAATTTTCCCCCTGAGACTACATATAACATTAAAAATGGGAACAGTGGATTTTTAGCAACTCTCCATCTGAACCAGAGTGCATCAGACTCCAGTGAGTCCATCTAGTTGCTGTAAATTTTTTCTTTTACAAGACAAGACATACCATTCTTCAACATTCCCTCTTCATGAGAAGACTTCTTTTAAATTATATTCTCTGTTCAGTCTTCAACTGCAGGAATGGAATTTTTTCTTTCAAATGAAACACACCCATTCTAAATACGCAATATGTGTTGGATTCTAGTCTTCTCTGGGTTTCTTTTTTTGTCTTAGTTCAAAACTTTAAGACCAAGCTTTTCCATTGAGCTCAAGAGGATGCATGTGCATGTAAAAAAGGAGAAAATATGTCAGCAATTCTGTTAATTTATATTTATTCTCTAGAAGTGATGGACAGGTTTTGAAGCTTATTTTGGACAAAGGGCTACTATGTTTTGCARAGCAATTCATCCTTAGTCATGCTATTGATATGCATATAAAGTGAGTCACCATCACCTGTTCTTTATTCCCAGTGTAGAAGAGTTCCCTATGTAACATTCATTTCTTCTTGGCTTTTGGCAGATCTCTGGATATTCTGACTGAGAAACAAATGCTTATATCTGACCAGAAAAGGATTGTTTTTTAAAACTGCTGATTTTTTCCTGGTAATTTTACTTGTTAAACTTTATCAGCAAAAGACGGTTTTAATGCTGTAAGTGGGCTCTGAACATAATTTACCACTTTGAATTTAAATATTGTTGATATCCAAATCTTTTCAAATGTAATTTGCTTTGAAAGAAACATGACAGCAAATGGAGTACCTGGAGACTATAGGCCTTGTTCTGTTAAAAAAAAAAGAACCCTTGAAGCTAGACCCTTTAAATTCCTATCCTTCTTGATTTATATACTCTTATGTCTTAAACAGTTTTAACTTTTATTGCTTTAAGTGAACACTCAGAGGTTAAAAAATGGCAAGCTATATAGTTAATTTGGGTCTCGCTGCTTTTCCACTCTGCTCTGTCTTTTCTCTCCAATGCAGATTCTTCACTGAATATATGTGCATGTATGTGTATGGGTAATTGCCTTTAGGTTCCTGATAACTTGCTTTTTTTCCATGTAACTCAGGTCTCAGTGCAGATGTGTGGTATATATTTAATGGAAAATTAGTCACAGCAGTTTTCCACCTTATTGTTCTATGTATTGCTTTGAATCTTGCAGTGTAATGTTCAACACTCTTCAGAAATAAAAAAGATTTCTAAATGGGTATTTGTAATACTTCATAATTGTCTCTTTTCACAATGCTGCTTTGAGGTGCAATTGTAAAGGGAAGGTTTCCCATCAGTTTTGGGTGACTTTTTTACATTCTCAAAGATTTCAATGCTTAAACCTGCTTAACTTGTGCAATACCAAGAATAGCTCCCACTAGCATAACTGCAGCTGATTATTTAGTAGCTGCTTGCTTTAGAAGAAAATTCAAGTGGATATCTGAAAAAATGGAGAAATTAGCATAATTAATGAGGTTTAAATAAACTTGGTCTGAATTACCTGCTTGGTGACAATAGAAAATCTGTAGTAAAGACAGGAATAGCATATGGTTTTATCAGCAAGAGACTGTCTTGCTGCAGTTCTGGTATCAYTCACAACTTTGCAAGTTCTGCAGTATATGAACCAAAGATGCAGCAGTCMCTGACAGTTCCTGATTCTTTCCCAGTGGAGATGCATCCTCTACACTGAGGGATAAGACAGTTTTGTTGGGAGGGGCCACATAAATAATGGTTTCATATGAAGACTTAATTTTCATGTGAGGTGGGAAAAGTGGGGTTTAACAGCCTGAGCTGATACCTTTGCACTTTCATTCTATTAGCCTGTATGCAGCTGATCAGCAAGCTGTGAACTCTTGAATTCCCTGTGAAGTCATGGTGCCTGGGCTGTTGCTGCTGGTTCCACTGCCTACTGTAGAATAGGAGGAGGCATGTTTTGCTAGCAAGCTGAATAACCTTTGCCAAGGGAGAAGACAGAAACAGTTAGGAGTTAGGCATTCCACTTGAAAAAGTTCTGAAAACCATAGAAGATTCTCCTTTTTCTGCAGCTCTGAGCATGATTTTTTCCCCCCCAACTTGGTTTTTGCTTTCATACCCCATACCCTTCCCTGCTCCATCTTTGGATGTTTGTCTCAGTCTTGTTCCTGCAACCCAGCTGCAGAGTTCCTGTGTCAGTCACAGTCTCCTCGTTCAGTCTATACCTATTTATTCATGGAAGCTTACCTGGTTCCCTTCTCCTTTTTTTCTGACTACCATTCTTTATTTCCTTMCTTGGACCTCTTTCTAATTTTACTCCTTTTTGCTCTGTTCCATCTTCTTGTGTCCCCATCTCACCAGTGTCTATCAGAAGAAATGGAAAAGAGCTGCATGAATGTGTCTTCTTCCCACTGCCTTTCAGCACCTGTGATGCTGTCTCTGTGTCCCCCTCCTTTGCATTCCCAGTTTTCCCACTTTCTCAGCATCCTCMTTCTCCCTCTTCACCCAACTGCTTGTTAGTTCTTCACCTGCCATTTTTCTAACTGGCTCTTGTCARTTGCTTGTGTTCCATCATTGGGTTTTCCATTGGCTCTCCCTCCAGTTCCCACTGTTCTTGCCAAGTAGGCTCAAATCGTCCCTTGCCAGTTTCCTGCAGCTTCCCACTCACCGCATCTGCTACAATCTCCTTTTTTCCTTTTCCTCACTTCGTTCATGCCCTTTGCATTCTAATCACATTTTCCTTTCTATGTTGCCTAGGTGTCAGCACGGAGTAGTTGAAAGCTTAGGAGAAACTTTCTGGCTTCTGGATTGTATTTTCAGTGCTTACCTAATCAAAGAGCTAAAACTGTGGGGAAAATTCATTTTTGAAAAGACCAACTTTATCCTTGAAGTCATGGTTGTCAAAGAAAGACTGKTAAACTTTCTTGGTGAAATTCCTAAACTTTTTCCAGTGCTGCTGTGGCAGTATTCTTCCAGATAATGTCAGTGCACAAAAGATACTCAGTTCTTGGGGCTGTGTCTATATACTGTATAAAACAGTTTGGGTGCTGTAACTTGGAAACTTTTACTCTGAGGAAAAGGGAGCATAGAGACCTCTGACAATGCTGAGGGTGTCCACAGTTTTTAGACAGCTTAGCTGATAAAGTTGAAAAGACCTATTGAAGCTTGCTATGTGGTGTTGTGGATTTCAACTTTTTTTATTGTCATTAGTATGTACAAATTTCTTATTCCCATAGTACCTTGAAGATGTTTTTTAGGCCAGTTCTAAGGGATGAAAACAGTAAAGTGCAAATTCCTATCCTGTAAATTGCACGGTTAGACATAGCAGACTCCTTCTACTAAATATACAGGTGCCACCATGCTCAAAGATGAGGCTTCAGTGTGTGTGCACATGTATTTTGCTCAGGTTTTAAAATATTTTCTGTATCCAGGTTTCTTGAAACTATTTTAGCTATTTTATGACAGATGAGCTCCATGTGGAGTATTTGCCTCAATTTAGACAATATGTCAAAACTCTAACAAAATTGGCTGATGTTACTTTTTATAAGAAAGTGAAAACAAAGTGTTCTAATAGCAACTTGAATGTTGAGCAATCTTTAAATTTTATTCTAGCCTGCATAATTTTAAACAGCTCTTGTGGTATAACAATAAATGTCTTGGTTCCTCACTGCACTGTTAGAAGAAGGAGCCTTAACCATGATGACAAGGTAATTAAAGCCTCTCTTCTGCCTCTTAATCACAGCTGTCCCTTTGCCCTCCCACCCTTACCAGTGTGCAGTTCCACCAGAGCCAAACTAGGAAAGTCTGATCAAGGATGCAGATTTTTATTGTCTTTTAAGGTAGAAATTACGCATCAAAATTGTTGCCTTGTTTTCTGCAACTTAGTCATCAAATCTGATGATAAGGACTGTGTGTCCTGAATCAGACTAAGGATCTGCCTCTGGAATGTCCTTCACTGGTTCTCTGTATAGTTTTTGAGGTCCCTCTGGGAGAGAGGGAACCTTCTACTTCCACAAGACTCCACAGAGATTCCCATGTGATGGAGGCTTTTCTRCATGAAGCATTCTGGTGTGGGCTTTCCTTTTTCATGTTTGAGGGCTCCAAAGTGACCAATAGCTCTTTACCTCCATATCAAAAGGTCTTTTCCAAAACTATTCTGAGCTGCCAGTCTTTCACCAAAACCACCACAGAACCTGAAAGCTTCTCAACATGATTGGATCCCTCTTGGCCATTCAGAAAGCGAGGAGARACCTTGCTGAGGAGCTGCAGCACAATCCCCATCCTGCACCCAGGCCTGAAGACCCCTTACCGTGGCACGTGCTAGAGAGCGCCTGAACTGGGTTTAAGTAGCCTTGGTGGATCTCATGATCCTTGTCTGTCCCACTTGCTGCAGAAGTTGAGTGCTGCAATTTTCCACCTTATACAAATCTTCCTAGACTCACATTTCTGGGCAGAGCACCACTGGGTATCATACACCATCTCCTTGGACACCTTCAAGGATCAGTGGGTGTTGGCAGTGCTGCTCTGCTTGGCGTCTCCTCATAATTCATCTTCCAGCCTCCAAACCCCGACTGTTATTTGATTTGCTGTTCATCTCTGGCAGATGAGCTCTTTGGTTTTGCAGCATAAATGGAGAAAAAGGTAAAAGATACTAACTGCAGATGCTAAGGGAACTTTGTGAAAAAAGGAGAACAGCAAACTGTCTACATTGAACAGTGTGGCTCAGTGGCTCCTGTAACTTCCCAAATCAAAATGTCTATGTACGATAAAAGTCAAACAAGATTTTATATATATGCTCTGTGGAATGTCTTCTATATGATCTAGTATGCCCCATTTTGTTACTCTACAAAGTTTTCTTATCATCCCTCTGTAATCATTCCTTTTTATTTCACTCTACTTTTTTAAAAATTGTTGGGTTTTGCTTATAGGGAGAAATTTTGCAGTGACAAACCAATAGTAATAGCATCTATTTTTTATAGTAGTAAATTATCTGAAATGCTGCTTACTTTGTTTTTAATGGCTAACAACTGATATTTCTGCCTGTACTGTCACACACTTCATAATTGTTTTGTTTAGTGTGTTAAAATAGGCCGTGATTTTTATATGCTTGGAGTTTGAGCTGTGCCAACATGAAACACCTATTATGAAAAGCACTGAAAACATTCTCAATTACTCAAGCACTGAATATGTGGATGATTGCAAAGATTTTCATTTTCTGTATTAATGCTCCTGTATGAAAGTTGATTTCCATGTTTAACTTTTTATTTTAGAAACTTCATTAGCATAGTTTGGGTTTTACCAACAGCCTGTAGCAGTAGTCGAAAGGCATTTGATGTGGTTGTTTCTATATGCCTTTATTGGAATTACACTTGCTTTTACCCAAGTTTCACTATGTGTAAAACTACTTTAGCATTTCACTGGGCTGATTTTTAGGTTCATCCCCCTTAAATTCWGGGTGTATATATATATATATATATGTATTTTTTCATTATTGTGTCTTTTAAAATATCTGATTTCTGAAAGTAAAGCTCTCATCCTGTCACACATGGGGGAAAACCCCTAAAACCATTAAGGTGCCATTAAATAAAAAATACTTTGTAACTTCTGCCTTTGATGTGTTAGAATTGTTCCATTTCTGAGTTTCTCTGCCTCTATATTAAAGCTGTACAACATGCATAATAGATGTTTGAGGGGTTTTTTACCACTGTCTTTTTGGTTGCAATTTCAGTGAATCTGGGTGAAAACCCCCGATTTTTCCTGATGGTGGTAAGAAGATTTTTGGCATGGTACATGAACTGGAATTGGATATTACAAGTGGAGCAACAAACAATCTTGAGGAAGTAGATTATTTGATTTTCCCTATTTATAAGTTTCATGCTGTTTTAAATTAGGTACACCTGTAAAACGGAAAAGGAATATATTTTAGTGTGCTTCCTAGAGAAAATACAGAGCATTTTTAATTAGTGTGATGACTAGTCAACTTAATCTGTTCTGTTCTGCTTGGAAATTTTGCTAATTTTTGTTTTTCTTGACACCATTATTTCTTCCTTTCTGTTTGTGCCTCTTTGACCTGTAAGAATCAATACTCTCTTTCCCCAGTCTTTCAGTGTTTACTTTTACATTATGGCACTGAAAACATGACCCCTTGAGATCCTTCCTGCCTAGCATAAGCTGATATGGCACAGATTGCTTAGGGAAGAAGAGTTAGAAGGATCCTGTTTGGGTTTGTGTTTTGTTGGGTTTTTTTTTCTTTTTTTGGAACAGCTTCAGCTTGTGAAAGTTGTCAGAGTTGCAGTTTTACTTTGCCAAGTGGCACTTTGATTTAAGTGTAAGTCTGGAAAACAGCAGGAAGCTGTGGTTAAAAATAGCTGTAAGTATTTCCTTATCTTCTAAAGTATTAATTGACAAAAATCTATACTGCCCTCATCTGTTCTTTTCCTTTCAATTCTCGAACATCTGCTTTACCAGATTTTCCTTAGAACAGCAATTCCAGACTCTCAGATTTAATCTTAGAACCAATATCTGACTAATTATTTAAAATATGTATTAAACGTATGCCGCATCTGGGTAACATGTTACCTTGTGAAAGCAAGATTTTGTTTCCTTTTTTGTTTTGGTTTTGTTTTTTGGTTATTGCTTATTGCTTTGTGAAAACTTAAGTCTTCATGATGGAGTTTGTCCTGTTTCTTCCTTAGGATTCATGTCTCTTATGAAAAATTCCTTTTTGCTGTGGAGTAACTTTGCAAAGTTTATGGAGTGAAATTTGAGCAAATCATTTGTCTTAAGTTCTGAACACAGWGTTCTGTAAGGTTTCATTACGACTTTTTATTTGCTTTTTAAATGAGAAAAGTTATCTATGTGTTGCAAAAGAATGAGAATTCTGTAAATTTAGGGTCAGGAAAAAAGGTTTTGATATGGCTAGTGATGTACCCTTAAGGATACTCTGCTTGGGATTCAGGGCTCTCAAGTGCAGGTTATAAATGTATACTGTTGTTAAGATTTAGGTCTCATCAGAGATCTGGTAAGTAAGGTGTATTCCATCTTAAATATTTAAACTATACTTTTTTTTTTTTTACTACTAATCATAATAGCTCTTAGAATTTCAGGAGTCCTCAAAATGATCATATTTAGGTATCTTTAATATCTCTCAAACTGAATCCATAGCTGAAAAAACACTCTGTTCAACAGGATTTTGCTGTTGAACCCCAGACATGAGTCTGGGTCTCTTTAGCATGATTTCATTCACTGCTTAAAATCTTGGAATATCATCTAAAAAGAAAAATAATAAAACAACAAAGGTTTTAAAAACTGGAGAGGAACKGCTTGCAAAACCTGAATTAGCCCACTCATGTGTGCACTTGAGAAAGGGCTTGGTGTAGTATTTTTTTAGTTGAATATTAAGCTCTATGTTCCTGTCACGTTACTTTGGTATTTTTTTGACCTCTTTGAATTCTGTGGGTTAAAGTAAAGGAACTGTAAAGGCATGACCTGGAAACTAGCTGATGGGGAAGAGAAGGCTCTGAGGAAAGCATCAAGGAGCAGGTTGTAGCTCCTTGCCAGGGCTGATATCAACTGAGGTTATTGGGAAAAGAGSAGTGTTAATGTTTGCAGAGGCTTTTAAGGTACCAGAAACTACTGCACAGGTAAAGCTTTGTCTTCAAGCTTTTGCTTTCATTCTCATCTGTCTCCAGGACTTAATGAATAGTATCTTTCAAAGATATTGATGCAAGGTTATTTCAGGTCTCTGACTGGAAACTCTTGAGAGACAAAATGAACTTGCCAACATTACTTGCAGTGTTGAGAAGGAGAGGTGCAAGTCTGAGATCCTGTTTGATGCTGAGTTATTGCAGTTGTTATGCAGACCAGCCAGGATCCAAAAGATGAGCCAGGTCACCAGCTGCAGGAAAGAGTATATGGAAAATGTGAAGCATGGCCACTGCATACCTGGAACAGTAGTGGTTACAGTGGTCTGTAATGTGCAGCTTTCTGTCACATCTGTTTCTCATTCAGTGGTCAATGAACAGARTTGCTCTGGCTGTGTGGCTGCCACTGAGGTCACTTTTGTAGAACACTTGGTGTTCACAGGGGCAGCTGCACTCTGTTAAAATTCTCACCTGCACATGTATGTGGTTGTCAAAATGATAAATACTTTTAAAAACTTGAACTGCCAAGTTATGGAACACAAATTATTGTTTTATGTTGGTGACTTTTTAATTTAATTTTTAAATCTGGTCTTACTTTATCAAGTGAAGCCTATTGTCAGAGTGATATTGTGAAGATGTTTAAGTACACTGATACAAAGAATCATAGGATCATGAGATGTGTTGATCTGGAAGGGACTTATCAGRATCATTGAGTCCAGCTCCCAGCCCTACACAGGACGCCCCAGGAATCTCACCGTGTCCCTGAGAGCATTGACCAAACTCTTCTGGAGTTCTGTCAGGTTGGTGCTGTGACCACTTCCCTGCAGAGCCTGTTCCAGTGCCCAACCACCCTCTGAGTGAAGAACCTTTTCCTGATATCCAGCTTAAAYGTCTCCCACCACAGCTTCCTGCTGTTTCCTTGAGTCCTGTCASTGGTCACAAGAAGGAAGAGATTGGTGCTGGCCCCTCCATTTCCTCTCATGAAGATGTTGAAGATCAAGTGAAGYGTCCCCTCAGTGTCYTCTTCTCCAGGCTGAACAAACCAAGTGACCTCATCCACTCCTCTGGCTTCCCCTCCAGACCCTTTGCCATCCTCAGGGGCCTTCTTTGAACACTCCCTAACAGCTCAGTGTCTTTTTATATTGTGGCACCCAGAGCTGCATGTGATATCCAAGGTGAGGCTGCCCCAGTGCAGAGCAGAGCAGGACAAGCCCTCCCTTGCCCTGCTGGCCATGCTGTGCCTGATGCCCCCCAGGCCAGGCTTGGCCCTCCTGGCTGCCAGGGCACTGCTGGCTCAGGTTCAGCTTGCCATGGACCAGGACCCCCAGGTCCCCTTCAGTGGCACAGCTCTCCAGCCTCTCACTGCCCAGTCAGTCCATACATCTAGGTTTGCTCCATCACAGGTGCAGAATGCAGCACTTTCCCTTGTTGATCTTCAAATAGTTGGTGATTGCCCAGACTCTAATTTGCCATGGTTTCTCTGYAAGGCCTCTCTGTCCTTGGAGGTGACAGCTCCTCCCACTTCGGTGTCATTAGCAAACTTACTTAGTATTCCTTTGAGTCAGTAATGAAGCTGTTGGAGGGAACTGGTCTGAGGATGGTTCCCTGTGGAACCCCACTAATGACACCAGCCTGGTGTCACMTCATTCACTGTAACTCYTCATGCCTGACCCACAATCCACTTGCTCACCCATGGTGAAACAGGGCTGTCCTGCTCTCAGCTGGKTGCTTTGTCTGTAAGGTTATTGTGAGTGAGTAGCAAAAGCTTTGCTGAAATCCAAAAAGTTTACATCTACTGGCTTTCCTAGATCAGCTCAGTGGGTTACCCTGTTGTAGAAGGAAATCAGGTTCAACAAGCAGGACTTTCCCCTCATGAGGCCATGCTGGCTGTGACCAGTGACTGTGTTRTCCTTCCGSTCCTTTCCATGACTTCACCAGGCACTGAAGTGAGACTAACAGGCCWGTAGTTTCTGGGGTCCTCCTTCTTGCACTTCATMAAAACTGAGACAATATTCCACCAGCTTCCATCCATCTGGGACCTCTGGATTCTTGAGACTGCSTGGAAATCATCCAGAGAGGTTTTGCAAACATCAGCGAGCTCTTTGAGGATTCTCAGATGAATCCCTTCAGGCCCCCTAGAYTTGTAGTGATCCAGCTGGAGCAGAAGATCCCACACAATTTCAAGGTCAACTGGGAGTTGAACATTCTCACAGTGATGCCTTTGCAAATTAAATCTGCCTACCTGCTTAGTGAAAGAACATTGCCTATCTTGTATGTGGCATGAGACAAAAGTCCTATGGAAAAACAGCAAGTGGTTATGTGAGTGAAAAATGTAGTGTGGAGTCATAGGGCCTCCACTTGAATTTGCARGAGCCTTTATTTTCCCCTCAGCTGTGCAGTCATCTTCCCTGCTTAACTTCTGATTATGCCTTTCATGTGATCTATGCTGAGTGATTTTGATGTGCTGAGTCTGCTCTTATCTCTTCTACAATGTTCAATGCTTTTCAGATTAATTTCCCCAGCTGGGTATTAGTCCAAATATTGATGTATCACATGCCATGCAGAGGGTATCTGCCACTGGCTTCCAGCATTCAATTTGTAGATCCTAAACATTTCTTGAGGATGATACAGATGACTGTATTATGAATTCAAGTTTGTTAATACTTTTTCCTAGATACTGTAAGCAGAATTCTTGAAAATTACTTAGTGATCTGTAAAATAAAAACTAATGATTTTACTCCTTCAAATTGTCCTGTTTCTGTCCTACATACCCCAGAAATTGTACACTTGTARCAATACAGTTTTATTGGAAATAGTACTTTAGTTTGTCCTGTAGAAAAATTTTAAAAATCAACTTCTAAAGATGACAACTAAGGCAGGGAAATGAAGCACTGACCTAAAGAAAAATTATTCCAGGTAGATTCAGAGTCTTTAAAAGACCAAACCCAAACCTTAGACCTGCTTTAGCTTTTTTTCCTTTCATGTGCATGATTTTCTGCTTTACATCTCAAAGCTAGCAGTTATGCCTGGTCACATGTCCTTTAAAATTGGGGAATTTAACTCAATATCAAAATTTGAATACATGTTTCTAGATTTGACAGTCTTTTCTTTGCACAGTAGAAACTCTTTAATACAAATAATTTTGGGKTTTTCTTTAAGCTGCCAACTATTTTTAGCTTCTAAAATTTCAAACCTCTTTATATCCTTCCTGGGGTACATCTTGCTTAGCTAATAGCTACAGCATAGCAACTGGCTACAGGAATTTGCTCTTACTAAGTATCTAGGATGTTTGACATTGTTTTAATAAACCAGAAAATGTTCAAGTAGCTTTCTACMTGAGAAAGAAAACAGAAAAATTATGTTTTGCCATTTTGAAAACAGAATATTAATAATGCTGAGAATCCAGGAGCACTTCTGTCCAGACCCATTGGAGCTGGCATGCAGTTTTTCTTTTTGCTTATGTGGAGCTCTCTCTTCATTCCAAAAACAAGGACCAATGTATTTGTAGCAGTTCTGTTGACTCCACAAAGGCTGTTGAACACTTTTTTTAAAATGTATTAGATTCTGAAGGTAATTTTTAATGTAATTAAAAGCTTAAAAATTGGGCAGAATACCAGTGAGCAAGACAGCATGGATTTTGTTGGATGAATAGCAGAACACTTGAAAAGCTGCTTSCAAGTTAATACCCATCTTGTGGCCATTTTTTGGAGAAGATATTCAGTTAGCCAGAGGCCTGGAAGAAACAGAAGTAAAGAACATTTTACTTTCTTCATCCTAGCATRCTGCCTGTTATCAGGGGAGTTTTTCCAGCTACTTGTTCACCCATAGATTTTATTTGCTTCTGCTTTGAAGGAGAGTTGCATGCCTCGGGCTTTAAGGATTTTTTATTCTTATAGCAAAATCTAGGAACAAATAACTGTAAAGGTTTGAGGGGAAAAGTTCTTTGCTGTCATGGGTGGGATGCTGACACCTATGGAAGAGGGCAAGGGAACTGGCAAAGTAATGCCACAGCAAACCCCTTCTGTTCCTGCCCTGCAGTGAATATCCACCTGTCACTGCAACAACTGCCAAAATTTGGTGCTTTGCAGTGTGATCAGTTGGACAATCAAACAGTTTTCCTCTTAATTCTCTAATGCAACGTTGTTTTTCAGGTATGTTTTGTGAGCCTTGTAGTTTAGCTGTAAGACACTAAACATGAGAAGTAGCAGAAACTATTGCTTTTATTCCTGCATCTGYTAGGGTTTGCTGCCATAGTCACGGAGTGATGAGAGAGGGTAGGACCACTTTTTTTTTTTTCCTCTTTACTGTTTACTTCGTTAGGTCTAATTTAATTCTCTTATCAGTGAAATCCTCAACTGGCAACAATTCTAGATATTAGGTCTGTCACTTGGATCTTTTTTGTTGGAATCTAATCATGTGGTCAAAACATTAATTTTTCCCAAAAATGTTAATGTGAGATACTGTCMCATCAAGAGTCACAGACTCTTTCAGTCTGCTCTTAAAGAATATTTCAGAACAAGGCAGTCAATGAGCTAAGTATCAGAGTTTTGATATTGAAGTGTGTTTTTTATATCCTCCCCCCACTTGATTTCAGATTATTGTTTTAAGGATGTTACATCCAGATGTGGTKGTGATGCCTTAGAGRACCTAGAAATGAAAYAACMCACTTTGTAGATAATGTTAGTGTAGGAGATAATGTGAAGGCTGGTCTTTATTGGAGGTCTCCAGGGGTAGATATGGAAAATGTCCACAAAACACCCACCCTTCTCCACCGCAGGGTGAATACAGTTTTATAAGTTTAGCAAATTAGTATAATTGACAAAAATCACCAATTAGAGACATTATTGGTGAGGTAATTCCCCCTGGTTCAACCCTTTCAGAATCTTTCCCTCTTGGATAGGAAGCAAACTTTGTTTATAAAAATGTGTCTTGAGGAGCTGGTTTCAGCCTTGGTTGCCAGGGTGAACCRAGATGGGATAAGGGCCTTTAACCCCCCAGGGCTTGGAGCTCTGGGATATGTTTTGTCTTTCTGCCTATGGAAAAGGTAGAGAAAAGTACTGGGATGACAAATACAATAATAGGCTACAAATWCATGTGTGAAGAATACAGAGAAAATATAAAAGAAAAAAGGCAAAAATCAATTTGGCATCAGTGGGACAACTGCTATTAGTGTATACAACAACAAAATGCCTCTCACAACATTGGAACAGAAGGTGTAAGGTTTCTGTAACAGTAGGAAAAATTTCTTCACAGAASGGGGAKTAGACATTGGAACAGGCTGCCCAGGGAGGTGGTGGAGTCACTGTCCCTGGAGGTGCATAAGAAAACACGGGACATGGCACTTGACATTGTGGTGTCCAGTGAAAGCTTGGAGTCCATGATCCCTGAGGGTTTTTCCAACCCTTATTCTGTGATTCTGTAATTAATATCTTTAAAGCTCATGAATGTATTTCCTATTGTAGCTACAAATGGTGAAAATCAGAAGACATATATGCCACTGCTTTGAAGTTATGCACAGCTCAAAATACCTAGTCACTCTTCAGTTCTACTTAAAGMATAAAGATGCTTCTGACAAAATGTTGAATTTTCCTATTTTAGTCATGCATATGCTAATATTTACCCCTTCTATTTCTCCTTTGCTCATTGCAGAAAATTTTGTCAGTGTTGAAATGAATTCTCTGTTGGTGAATGCACAGMTGCTCCTAGAAAGTGCTATAATGATTGTATTTTTATCTGTTTAAGTGACAGACACAATTTACTTTTGGGTTTGAAATTGCCGTAACGCCTAAAAACAGTGTTGTGGAGAGATTTGTTTTCCTAACTATTGAAAATTAAAATATTTCTTCTGGCCTCCTACCTGTGATTCCAAAATTATTATCATCACGTGCTATCATGATTTGTTGTCTAAATTTATGGGCATGTGCATGCATGTGTGCTGTGTGTTCASTAGGTGGGTACAGAGCAAGAAGAGGGTGTGCAGGGCACGACATTCAGCCACTCCTGCAGAGATGCTTTGAATCATGGAGTTGGTGCTGGTTTGTGATGATAATGCTGTTGACATACTCTCCAAAGTTAGATTAAATAAGAAAGATCTCGTGAGGTTGAGGAGGGTGATTCTGCCCCTCTGCTTTGTTCTGGTGAGACCCTACCTGTGTTTGTGGGGTGGGTCCAGCTGTGTCTGTGCAGTGCTATGTCCAGCACAGGAAGAAAACTGACCTGTTGGAGTGAGTCCAGAGGAGGCCACCAAGATGATGGGAGGTCTCCTACAGGAAGAGGCTGSGAGAATTGGGATTTTTCAGCCTGGAAAAGAGAAGGCTTTGGGCTGACCTAATAGCRGCTTTCCAGTACCTGAAGGGAGCCTTYGAGAAAATTGGAGACTTTTTACAAGGATGTGTAAGGACAGGACAGGGGGAATGGCTTCAAACAGAGAGTAGGTTTACATTAGGTATTGGGAAGGAATTCTTCACTGGTGAGGCACTGAACAGGTTGCCCAGAGAAGCTGTGGATGCCTCATCCCTGGAAGTGTTCAAGGCCAGGTTGGATGAGGCTTTGAGGAAGCTGGTYTAGTATAAGATGTCCCTGCCCATGGCAAGGGGTTGGAGCTGGATGAWCTGTGATTTGGGTATAGAGGATATTACATCACTGGAAATAATCTAATTGGCACAGCCCTGTGAGGAGGACTATTGATTGTTAACTGCCCATCACTGATTCTGGAGGAAGAATTTATTTTGTGGCATTTCTTATCAGTCTATTCTTGGGATCTTTCTGAAGTTAAGTTAGAAAATAATTGTTTTAAGAGCTCAAGTTAMTGGGTAAGCATTTTTTTAAATAAAAACTTTAATTTCAGATGGAACCATGAAAAAGTAACTTTTCACTTCTTCTTTTTTGATCTCTAAGATCAATTCATAGTTTCAGGTTTAAAGTTGACTTTGTGTTATGAAAATTTTTTTCTCACCTTCCAACCTGTCTCTTTGTCATTTGTTTAAATATGACTATTTCAACTTGCTTTTAGAGAACAATTTGAATAAGGTTTGTCTGTACACAGATTTTAGTTAACTAAYGTTGCGGAGGAGGACTTGCCATGTAAGTACTTCCTGAAAAAAATCCTGTACAGGAAGTGAAAGGATATTCTTCAGAACAATTTTTAGTCTAAGTAGACAAGGCTACCATATGTGTATAGAACATACTCTAGGCTGCTAACTAATAAAGTAAACATAAATACACACTTGCAGATGTGGATTCCAGACTTTTTTCATCTAAGCCTGTCTTGACACTGCCATCTCCACCTGTCCTGGGATTTCTTGAGCTATTCACTTAAGGGGAAGAATTCCCTCCTTCCCACTCTCACTTCTCATGTGTCAGCAGAAGCCCAGGAGCTCCGGGAAGCTGGAGCCCCAGGCTCTGACCTTTTATAAAGCTGGCAGAGATCTGGGGAACTTTGTGTTCTGTCTCAGCACCCCTCACCTCCCTTGTGATGTRTGAGAGTCTCTTTTACCAGTTGGGAAGAGAAATTTGGGACTCATTACCATTTACCTTATAAATGTTTGCTTTTCTTTGTCTTTGGTCAAATGAGAGTGCCTTTATGTTTCAGAATAGTTATTTAAAAGCAAGAATAGAAAAAGTTGTCTTTCTCTGAAGCACTTTTCTAAGTTCTGAAAATAAAAGCAGTTTATCATTGCCTTGCAAACCTATAATGGAGGGAACCTGTGAARTTCTATTCAAATGAAGTAACTTCAAATGTAACTGCTATTTAAAAGTTGTGATCATGTTTACTTCTGAAATATTTTACTAGGTTTAATAAACAGGATTTTTTTTTGATAGGTTAGTTGAAGCTCTGGCAGAGGTGCAAAGCTGAGACTTCATCTAATGAACTACTTGTAATACTGTAGTGCTTTTTTCTTCATACAATGAAATGTCTTATGTTCCTCATGAAATCAGATTATATGGATCCTAAAATACTTGACAACGTTCAGTTTTTCTCCAGGAAGCAGTACATTAAATTCAAGAGTACCWTTTGAATTGAATGACATTTCCTACAAATAATAAGATTTTTGTAGTCTGTCTKCAGTGTGTGAGGTTAATAATGATTTTTTTTTTTAATTGAAATAGGTATAGAAATCATCCTTTGATGTATTTTCATCTTAGGCTAATTTCTTATTGATGATGATTTAAACATGGACCTGGAAAAAGGGAAAACATAACCTGATTTTTAAAAATGGAAAAAAGAAAGWCCTCAGTGCCCAGCAAGTCCATGGAGGCGATCCTCCTGGAGACTGTGCTAAGGCATATGGAAAATAAGGAAATGATTAGTGACAGCCAGCATGGCTTCACTGAGGGCAAATCAGGTCTGACAAATTTGGTGGGCTTGTGTGACAGGGTTATGGCAGTGGTGGATAAAGGAAGAGCAGCTCTGTCATCTACCTGGGCTTGTGGGAAGAATTTAACACTCAAAATTGGAGACAAGCTGGATCTGATGGATGCAACAGTCAGTGGATAAGAAATTGGCTGATTAGTCCCACTCTCAAAGAGCTGTGGCCAAGGGCTCAATGTCCAAATGGAGAGCAGTGGTGAGTGACATTCCAGGGGTCACCACTTGGACTGGCCCTGTGTGACATCTTTGTCAGCAATGTGGACAGTGAGATGAGCTGCACCCTCAGCAGGACATCGAACTCTGTGCTGTGGAGTTCCTCCCACTGCAAGGAAAGGGAGAGACCATCAGGGGGACCTTGCCATGGRCCCAGGAAAACCTCACAAAGTTCRACAAGGCCAAGTGCAAGGTCCAGCACCTGGGTTGGAAATAAATGRTCTGTAAGGCCCCTTCCAATCCAAACCATTCTGTGTTTTTATGATTCTCTATACATAACTTCTAAGATATAGAGTAGGAAGAAACTGCCCTGTCAAATTCCTTCTCAGCAGACCTACCACCCGCAGCAGTGTGTAGCTAATTCAGGATGACTTCAGAAAGCAAAATGAACCTTTCCCATGGATATTTTCTGACAACTGGCTCATCTTTTCATATTATTGGCAAGAACCACGTTAAGCCATTCTGTCACTGATCCTTTTTTCATTGTTCTAATTCCTTTGCTCAGCAGGGTAAAGTACACATTGTCTTGGAAATTCCCTGCTGGTAAGCTGAGAGAAGATGTACTCCCTGAGCAGGACAGCTGAACGTGGGCTGCCAGTTGTGGAGGATGGCTTCAGAGTAGCCCAGGTTAGCCTGGGGATTGGAGAGCAGAATTCAAAACTGAAGATTAGGTGGCCCTTTTCATTTTGCTGTRCCTAGTGGCAAGCTAAATAAATAGATAATTTAGTTACCCTGGTTCGTTTCTCTAGGGATTTGGTAAAACGTTTGTTGTACCTGGTACATCATCTGACAGAAGCACTGCAGACACAGACACAAAAACAAAGGAAGCAACATATTCTAAATCCAAAAGGAATTTGAGCATTTCTTAGTTACATGCAGWGTAGGGAACACTGAAAGCAAGCAAAGTAAACTTTAGGAAACAAAATTTGTGATCAAGGCGGTATTTTGAGCTTGGGAAGGATCCCTTTCCTGTGCAGTATGTGCTCTCTTAGAGCACATTGGCAGCTTTTGCTGTATGCAGGTGTTCATGCAATCACTGGTGCGAAATGCAGTGAGAAAGCACCAGGGGCTTCCTGAAGAGATGCATTGCACAGCAGTGGCCAGTGATCAAGAAAACACTTTACATGAGTGGGAAGATCTAAACTGTGATCATGGGTCCGTGCAAGTCCGAGATCTTGCAGATCTTACCTGGACCAAAGACTTTCCTACATTAAAATTTCCAGACATCTATCTTCTGCTCTTACTGTAGAAAAAAGTTTTGCAATTTGATTAGGTGTAATGAGGTTCTAAAACTCATATTTGCATGACCTTCTCAAATTGAGGAAAATGACTTTATAAACTGTTATTTCTGATCAATGTCATAATTTCTAAATAAAAATCTTCTTTAAAAATTGTTTTTCAGTGTTACAACAGCAGCAAAGAAGCATAAGARGAGTGATGTCCTGTATTACATTCATGTTAGGGTGCTCAAATTTTTCGATATGTTTTAGACCTTTTGCTTTTCCCACTGTTACTTTCTAGCAGTTCTTGACTGGATTAGGGACCCAAGCACTAAAATGTATGGGTAGAAGTGCAGGACAACATTATGCTCCCAACATTGACAATCTTTTGTTGAAAGAAATAGGACTGAACACTCCCTTGACACTGGTTTCATCTCTTTTAGGCTATAAAYTCATCTTAGGAGGGTTAGGAGTGGCAGAGCTTGACTTACAAGAGAGTTCTCTGCCAAGTATGATGCCCATAGCAGAAGSCTGAAGCTATTTGGAAGCTTTAAGYGCTCCTAGCTGAAATTTCTGCCTTTTTTCTTTTTATTCCTTCGGCTTACTTTTAGTTACATATGCTATTTGTATTCCACTTTGCTCGCACTACTGCTCTGGATGAGTTTGAAACAGGTAATCTGTATATCTAGGGCAGCATGCCTGCGCTGATGAGCCAGTCTCAGTAGCAGGATGGGTTTGCCTGGGCCTGGCACAAGCTGGGACACCAATGAGGGTTTTGGTTTGTTACTGCCTTCTGCCAAGTCAAGTTGGAACCTGATGGAGCTCACTTCCACTTGGTGAAGAGCCTGTATACAAATATGGGTTCTTCTCTGCAGTATGCAGCAGGCCTCAGTTCTCTGCAGGGCTGGTTCAGTGATGGTGATACTGTCAGCCTTGTGGAGTAGCTCCCAGTGTGTTAAACCTGGCCGTGTTTGCTGTCCCCTCTYGTACTTTCTGCATGGGTCAGTCTCTATTTCTGCACATTTAAGGAAATTTAGGCATCTCTTCCCAAGTATATAAATTAGAATGTTGGAGGAGACGAGGGGTAAAACTGAAAGCCAAATGGATTTTGTAAAAGGGAAGTTATCTCAGCTTTCTCATACACATTGTCTTCTACTACCTCCTGGGAAAAGATTCAAATACACCTTACCCCTGGAATTGTCTGTTTTCTTTCAGGTTRTGGCCAGGTATCTTCTCCCAAGTATTTTYTTCCTTGGGTACCTTGTCATAGTCACCTTATGAGATGTCAGCATTTTAAATGCTGAGATCTGGTCTAGTCCTGCCACATTCATTCCACTTAATCTTGGAGAGAAGTGAGCACTCCTGCAGGGCAGTCCTTCTCCCCTGAAGCAGGTGGCTGTCAGGGGACACTAAGCATCCACTGGAAGTACTAAATATATTCTATTAAAAAAAAAAGTGTGAAATTCTTCATTTGTGTAGTCACCAAAGAAGAAAACAAAACAACAAAACATTATTTCAGATGTTGTTTACTACTCATTCCTCTGGTGCCATATCCAGTGAAGCATGAGTATTATTAAGATGTAATTGATAACATACTGTATCTCAGTCCAGATATTGCATCATGACTGGGATGCATATACCTTTCCTTAAACTATTTAATTCAATGTAATTTGAATTATCTGTTAAACTGTTAACAAATGAGTAAGCAAGTAAGGTCAGACATGAGAAATTAAGCAGGGCTATTCACAGGCAGGTCAGAAGACAAGATTGTGTTTTTTAAGTTTTGAATTCCTTAGAGTAATTCAGTATAAATTAATTCAGTGTATCAATTAATTCATAAAATTAAAAATAATTTTACTGTAGTATGATGATAGTAGGGCTGTGCTGTTGGTCGTGTTCCTAACGAAGTGAACTTACGCTCAYGTGCAGATTCTTGTTTGTGTGTGCCCCAAGACCTTTGGAATGTTATCTCTAAACTTGAATTTCATTAGCTGATATTTTATCCCATGTGGGCTGCCCACCTGCTAGTTTTTCAAGTTTTTATTGTGTAGGTGTTGGTTTTCATTCTCATTTACAGCTCATACAAGTGTAGTGGTCGTGCTGCCTTCATCTGTGTATGTGTATTATATTCTTCTTTATTTACTGTGTCATGGTCCTAACATACTGAATAATATTGTGTTATCATGTGAGAGTTGGGTTTATTTTTAACTCATTTGGTTCMTAGTTGAGTTGTGTTTTTTCTGTTATGTTCCCTTTTCCATTCCTGCTTCTGTTCTCAGCCCAGAGTACAAACACAGCAAGGACTGGGGTTCCCCTCGCTGGATTACAATAAAATTGTTTTTCCTATAGTTGTTTACTGTCAAGTTGGTGATTTTTAAGTGATGTTAGGCACTTCATAAATAATCCTAGTAATATGTGTGCGTATGTGTGTAAACACATCTGTGTATCTATTGTCTTAATATAGACATATTTTATAAAATTCAAATTGTATTTTTTCTGTTTTACTCTTTATAGAGGTCACATCTGATACTAATGAATTCAAATAACAGTTAACATTTTTTACTGCTTTTCATTGGTTATGGGGCTCAGCTTGCTCCAGACCTTTTTGTACTTTATGGYGACCTTGGTTTTTTCGGTGTTGAGAATATATAGCATCATAATTGATACCCAAAAGTCATGGGATATTTCCAGTTTCACTTCCATGATCCTTTCCTACTTGCTTGTGGAATGCCAACTGGGCATTCCAATGCTGTGGGATTGCAACTTTCTTGATCTTTGATGATAGTGCTGGATATCTTGTCCTAAAGCATCTTAAGAGTTCAGACCTGTCACCTCTCAAGTTCATTATGCATTGTGAATCCAAACTCTGCCCTTCTCACTGTGGTGGGAAATGTATCACAATTCTTTATTTTGTTTATCAGAACTCAGTATTCTTCCATRGCTTCTGCAAGGCAGCTGAAAACAAATTATCATGAAGCTCACAGCAGCCACTGAAACTACTCTTAACGTAAGACTTCTCCCAATTACCAGATTATAAGCTTAGCTGCATATTGGATGAGAAAAGAGGTTTCTGTTTTATTGACAATAGTCCAATGAAGGTATGCTCTTTAATATTAGGAAATGCTTGAAATCCTCCCTCCCAAAATGCTCATACAGGTAAGAAATCATGTATAGTTGACTCTTTGTTTCTTCCAGAAAATTCTGCTAATGAACATACTGTAAACAGCAAGTAAGAGGCTTTGTTATTACCAAAAGTTGTTATAGCATGAAAGTACAGGTGGACTGTCTTATACAGAACAAATAGAAAAATCAGGGGTGGCTTATCAATATATGCATAGTACCTATAAGATAGTGCATATTTTTGGAGGAAAATATTTTGTTTCTATTCAGGCGTAGCTCCATTTCCTTGACAGAGGTTAAAAAAACCTTACAGCTATCTGGAACACTGGCCTAGCTCTTATAAACAAATTATGGGATTTAAGGTAGATGGAGGGCRTACACCTAAGAAAACAGAAGTTTGCAAGCTTTGGGGAATGAACCAAACTTTGGTGACAATAATGCTGAGGGTGTGTTTCTTTGTGTAAGCTTTTTCCTTTTCTAAGTGTTCATTAAGGGCTATTATGAGGGAGATGACAGTGAACCAGATGAAAAAGCAGCATACCTAATGTGGAAATGAACATATTCTAAGATGCCTGTTGACATCAGAACCTTTTCTACTTCTTTATTGTCTGGGAACTGAAATAGCACAGCTTGCTCCTTGCTTTCATGTAGATTTTGCTGTAGTCAGCTGCAATTTTATCACTTGACTGTGTAAGCTACTATAATATGCTTTATTTAAAACAGTTAGAAGGTGTAGCTCTGTAGAATACCAGTACTGTCTGACTAGAAGAGTGGATCCTTTGCACTGTTTTCTACGGTGTTTGTGGGTGTTGGTAAATGTTTTGATAGCTGTGAAGTTCTTAATTGAATCCTGAAGTTAATTCAGTTCTTAATTGAATTGAACTTCTGAATGTCCTTTATACAGGAGGTCACTCTTGCTTTRTGGTGAGACCATGAAACACCAAGAAGATGCAGCAGGGTGGTAGGTTAGGTGTGATGCTGTGGGGACACAGCTGCTGGGCATGGCCAGCTCCAAGTGCAGGTACAAAGAACAATGCCTCCCGTGTCTGTCCAGGTGCATGAATACTTAAATATGACATTTTAATATTAAGGTGTGCTTCTAGGTTGGAGAAAGATTTTGGTATTTTTGCTGCTCATGGGAAATATTAGCCTTTTTAGAATCGAGTACAAAGCAGTCTGTGAACCATAGAAAACACCTTTGAGCTAAATCTGATAAAAAGTGAGGCGGAAATTGTAACTGGGTTAAATACCTCAGAAAGGCTTGGGGGGCATTGGGGTCCCCTACTCATGGAGCTCATTTTCCAAGGTGGAGCAGGTAAGGATTATGGCTCTAGGGGTGGGTATGGCACAATGGATCAGCAGGCCTTGAAAAAATCACAGGCAAGGCTCTGTGTGTGAAGAGGGCAGCAGAGATGGAGCAGGGCCTGAGGGGAAGCTGTGTGAGGAGCAGCTGAGGTCGCTTGGGCTGTTCAGCCTGGAGAAGACTGAGAGGCCACCTCACTTCAGTCTGCACCTTCTTCATAGGGGAAGAGGAGGGACAGACACTGATCTTATCTCTGGTGACCAGTGGCAGGACCTGGGGGAGTGGCCTGAAGCTGTGTCAAGTGAGGTTTTTTTAGTTTTGATATTAGGAAAAGATTCTTAACCCGGAGGGTGGTTGGGCACTGGAACAGGCTCCCCACACCTGGTGCTGTGACCGCTGCCTGCCAGAGTTCCTGAAGTGTTTGGACAATGTTCTTGGTCTCATGGTGGCATTCCTGGGGTTCTCCTGTGCAGGGTCAGGAGCTGGACTTTCGTGGTCCTTTTGGGTGCCTTCCAACTCAGGATATTCTATGATTCTGTTAGTATCAAGTYAGAAAATCAAAGCTTGTAATAGGAAGAAGTGTTCCAATACATCTCACAGTAACAATGAAGTGGGRGTCAGTAAAATGAGAACTATTTGGGGTATTTTTTCCTACTAATGTTTCTTTTTCTGGTAGCGCTAAATTAACGTCTTTAAATTGTGGTCMACTTAGCCATTAAAGTGTTTCTGAGAAAAAAAAAGAATAATTTTTATCATTTTTTGTCTGAGCTAATTGATAAAGAATTGATTTTAGTGTTGTCGTATTTGTCATTTTATCAAGTAATCTTGAATCTCAGAAAATATGGGGAACAGAGGGAAAAATKAGAACTTCTACTTGTGCAGATCTTTTCTTGCTTTTCTTGCTTTGTGAATTAATGTCTAATTATTTAAAATCTCAGGAAAAACAGAGAAAGGTCTCATATGATCAGGGTTCTGCATAAGTTGTTTCCTTGTGCTGTTCTTCTGGGAAAACAGAGAGAAGCTGTTTCATATTCGTATGAAATGTTTACATAATACACTTACCCATGCAGCTCCGTGTATTGTATTAACTTAATTTGTATTACTTTATATTTGTAAATAATGCTGTTGAAACTGGATTTTGTGAGCAAGTCTTAATAGTTTCATTTCTTTCAGATCTGTTTGCAAACTACCMCATAATTGGCCTGGTTTATTGATCTCACAGAGATTACGTGTCTGACACTGCACCAGTTAATAAAAGGTTTTGTTGGCTTTCTTTAAACTGAGTATTTGAGAACACACAGCCCTGTTATGCTGTAGAATTTAAATTGCTTATGTACTGGAATATTTACTACCCTCTTTGTTGTTTCATTTCAGAATGACCTTATTTAAAAATGTATGAGGCTATTTATAATCGACTCTGTGGCAGTGATTAAAGAGGTGTGAATAATAGCTTATTGGAAGTTGACAGCTCCTTGTTTGCTAAACTGCTGTTGGAACGTTTATGCTGCTCAGTTGTACCTCATTTTTCTGAGGGGAAGCTGCATTTTGACAAGTGCATAGAACAGGTATATGTGGCTGACATTTTTATTATTTAAAGAAAACATTTTGGGTTTATTTCTTTAACTGCACAAAGTTAATTAATTGCCTACTCTGTGCCTAATGATCTGTCTATAGTGTATTAGTAAAATAAGAGTGAACAAATGCATTTTTACTTGCAAAAATCAGATGTTGTTCTTTCTGAATAGAAAGTATAGCTCCAAATGTGTTTGATCAGGCAGCCAGGCATCTGTCTTTCTGATGAGGGTAAGACTGGTCTCTGATGTTTTTGATTTCTGATTAGGATTCTAAATATCTCTAACTTCAGGAAGGCAACCAGGTAATTTTTTTTCATTGCTATTCAAAAATAAGAACAAAGGAAAAAAAGACCATGACTTATTTATTTGCTAGTCACGTTGAAGTCATTCAGTTTTTTGTAACAGCATACATAGATACCAATGAGCTTGTAGATAAGACTGATAATCAGATAATACTGAGTGTTTATCCATACAGCTGATAACACAAATAACTTTCTRCCTTTTGCTTTGCCATCACTAGTATCTCATTCAACCTAGTGGACTCATTTTAAAGGTGAACAGTAATTACAGCCCCTCTTCACTTTTGTGTCTTGGCTTATCAGAATGAGTAGTTTCTTGTAGTTCTGCACACCCCATGGTGAAAGTATAAAACATAAAACTTTTTAGCTTATTTCAGAGAGGGTATGTCAGAATACTGCAGGGACTTCCATGTGCATCTTGAGTTTCTTGCAACCAAAAATTGGTAGTAAACTTTCTCCTTTACAGCRCTGCCTTTTAGTACTGACCTGACCATGACATCAGAACTGTTTATTCAAAGTGTTTAATAAATGGGGAAGAAATTCATCCTTTCATATTGGGTTATTACTAAAAACATGTTACTGATACTACTGCACTATCATGTCTAATGGTACAAGTCACAGTAGAATTACAGAAAGAATGTATACTTTCGTAGATCCTTKAAGAATTCTTAATAGAATAATTGATACTAGCAAAATGCTTCCATACAGGTTATCTCTCCATAAGCATTGGTTCATAATTTCACAGATTTTACTCCATAAGGCGCTAAAATGAGATAGTGCATAATTAGTATTCAGAGTGCACTGAGCTAATGGACTACTATAAGATCTAGATAATATTTAATGAAATATATTGTGAAATTAATCTTCATTTCTTCTGTTCTTAAGAACTAGATTGGGCTTTTTACAGAGAAGGGAGGTTGTTTCTTAGGTGTGTTCAGATTATGACAATATATTGTTTTCAGCTCTTCTGATTCACTCAGCTTCCTCAAAACTCTGCTTCAGGTGGCCAAAAATTAATGTGAAGTTCCACTTAGGAGTTGGTTTGTAGTGTTGAGTGTTTCCATTGCGGGTAGTCAGTCAAAATGCTTGGGAATTCTCCTGGAGAAAGCAATTTTTATGTCATATGGCTTGAGTTGTCCTCAAGTATCTTGATAGAGTATGTGTCAAGAATATGTAGCTTTGCAAATCAAGCTGAACTTCATATAAAAAATTATTTGGGATATCAAAGTTCTAGAATTCTGTATGGTTTTCTAAGTGCCTGAAGTACTTTGTCTTGTGATTATATTGTTTATGTATGCCTTATTCTCAGATCAATGGCCCTAAGATTTTACTTTTTCATCCAAAAGCATATTACCTGAATTTGCTGTTGAGCTAAGCATCATAGGAATGGCTTTATACTTTAATATATACTGTAAGTAGTGTCTTATTTATTTRTTTCCTCAGTATTCCTAACTTTTCTGATCTCGTCTTGTATGTTTAATATCACTTTTGGGTTACTTAAAAATACAGTGCTGCTGTCCTTTCATTATAGTGGGCATATTGCAATTTGACTATTTATCTGAAATTCTTAAATTTATCTGAAATTTTTGTTTTAAGTTCTACATCATCCTGGCCACTCTGATAGTCTTGTGTCTCAGAGGTCGCTGTCATTGTTCAAAATTTCTAGTCACAGGGAGTTTAAATCATTTTTGTGTTAAGGAAGTTTGGTTCCTTTGTAGTTTTTAATGTCTTTAAGTAGATATGAGTGGTATTGCAACATTGAAAATTTAGAGAAGGAACCTGGAATGAAGCCAGTGTGGGGAATGTTCACATGTGTTTCTGTGCACTGTGTAGTGAACGAAGAGTTTAATTACCYGTTCTACTCCCTTGGTTTTTTCTCTTTCCTTGTGTGGCCTTGAGTTTGTTAATCAACAGACCTCATAAGTGAGCCGGATGATGGATTGTTCCAGCACCTCTACAGCTGCTGCTTTCCAGGGCATGGCCATTACCTGCACTGGCCAAGCCTGTGGCTTCCTGTTAGACTGCAGTGTTTACTAATTGATCTAAATTTAGCTGGCAAAACAACGTTGATTTTCACTCATACCCTAAAGGGTTTTTAAAGTCATTTTGTATTTAAGTTGTAATGTGAAGCCTTGTGGGTCTTTTCTAAATTCTTTGCTCTTTATCTCTCTCTGGTTTGCTTGTCCTCCAGAAAGAACCAATATGTCATTTATGTCAGCTGGCAAAAAGATGGGTGTTCTGAAGGCAAGGGTAAACTTACTGACTCATATTTTCGGAGAGAAATATTTATTTCACATCATGTCTAATATTTGGCTTAAATAAAATTGTAGGATGAGATTTCGTAGGTGTCTCTCAGTTTTTGCCAGTCCACAACAGATCTCTCAGGTTTCTACACAGTGTCTTTAACCACAAAGGTTTGTCCTAATAATTCTCTTTCTTAACATTCATGGAGTTCAGAAAACTTGTAGATTTAACTTGGGATCCCTAGAGCAGTATGGATGCTATTACTGGTATATACAGTATTATTTTCAGCTATTTCATTAGACTTTTTACCAGGCAGTTCTTCATACTGGCCATAACACCTCTGAGTATTTTACTTTCTGTGGTAAAGGAAAGTTAGGGCACAGAGTCCTTCCATACAATCCTCAACACAATGGATATGTGTCTTTTCCCCTCTACTGCTGCCTTTCCCAGAAGTGCTATTTCTGTCAGGCAGCCTTGCAGAGTTGTGGGTTTTTTTCTTTTTAAGCATGTCATCTTACCTTACCACCTTCATTGTGGCCATTTGTTTTTTGTGAGTGAATTGATTTCTTATTCAGTGATGGCTTCTCAGTAGCCTTCTGCTCACTGACTGTGCTTGTGTTCTAATCCTCAGTCCATTTCCCTGCACCCTCCTTTCTCTGATGGTGTCACAGCTTCAAAAACACTAAATTCCCCTGAAAAACTAATCCGGTATTTATGTAACCCCTTTTGCAATTCCAGTTTCCTCTAGGAGATCCTGTTTATTTTAGTTACACTTGTAACCATAAAGATGTCTCTACTGCTTCTGGGAGGAACAGAAGATTAGATAGATCTTCATAAAGAGTGTGGATATGTTCTTGGAAAAATCATCAGAGGTTGGAAAATATATTTCTCTTTTTAGAAGATCCAAAAGCCAGGTCTGATCACATTTGAATTYTTCAAATTCTATGTTTTCTTGTTCTATTTCCCTTAGGAAATAAGAGGTTTTAAGACTAGAGATGTTTAATGTCTGAGCTATTAATGCCAACTCTTCATTATTAAGATTCACAAATGGAGTAACTAGGTTAAAATATTTCAATTTTTTAGCATTATCTTTATTGCTGCTATTCCTTTTCATAGCATATCAGTGAATTGCACTTGCACTGTTCTGATAGAGCAAATAAGATTCTTAAAAACTAAAATCTGCTCTAGAAATACTGTCTATAAAATTAAACAATTACATACACTRAAGTAGCTACAGGCAACACTATGCCTTTGCTGTCTTCAGTAGCTCTCTGGCTTGTAATTTTAACCAATTTTAACCAGATAGTTCTTAATCTCTCAGATGCTRTCTGTGAAGCAGTAAAAAAAAATTCACAAGGTATTTGGAAGTTTTTCTCCCTTTTTAGAATTTCTGTCTCTTTATAGGAGACCTGATGCAGTAAGCTTGAAAATCATTTGCCWTCTAAACAAAGGAGTTTTGTAACAAACCATGCATTGAGGTCTGTTGGGCTTCAGCTGTTTTTGTAGTAGCCTTTACAAAAAAAAGTCTGACTTGCAGCGAGTGCCAGATGTTACTTGCTGTCTTCCTCAGTACTCATCTGAAATCAGACATGTCTAAGTTGCTTTCCAATTGTCTTTTCAATTTTTTTACMAGAAGTTGGCAAAATTAAAGAATGCCACTAATGCTTGTCAAGTCATTTACGTGAATAAATATGGGGGTGAATAGGGTCTTTTTTTTGGAAATTAGTCTTCCTGCTTAAGCTMCCCAGTAACTGATCCTTTGTTGGATTGTTCTTTATTGCTGTTTGTTTACCTTACATATGAATTTCAATGTTGCATGAAACAGATAAGCTCTTTTAAATTAAAGTCTCAAAATGTTTGACTTCATCCTTGTGTAGACAGTGGGAATTTGGAGGTGTTGGACTAAATTGAGTACAGTTATTCATCACCATTAATAAGTCTTGGAACACACCTGCCATGCAGTAAATTCCAATATCATATTTAAAATCTTAGTTTTCTTTATATCTATATATATATATATTAATCCTCTTTATTTGCTTTATTTTTAAAGTATTTTTGGGTTAGGAACCTTTTACCAGCTTTACTGTGCCATGTGTTGATCCTGTGCAAAYATGTGTGCATGCTTTCGTAGAAATTCAGTGTATCCTGTAGTTGCATACTGTAAAAAGTTGCATACTGTAGTTGCATACTGTAATTATGAATGGCCAAGAAAGATTTTAGCATTAGCTTATTAGCTATTGTTCATTCAGCTCACTTTACATTCATGTTAACACTAACTGAAGAATGTCAAAAGAGAATGTCTTTTCTCTGTTCCACTGTTTTGTGCCAAACACTTTATTTGCCCCTCCAAATAATAATTACAAATAATATTATATAAATATAAATAATAATTATCTGCAGTCTCTTTTTTATTTTTTTTAAAGATAGCAACAAATGAGTGAAAGATTAGAAATATTTTTGCCTGTGGGTTTTGGGGGKTTTTTTGGTGACTGGAAAATGCAAAATAGTGTAAGGAATAATTCACTTTGGAGTTTATGAAGAAACAAATGTGAGACTGAATGAAGCAAAGCAGCTGAAGGAGTTTCTCCCGAGGTGCAGCAGAGGACAACACAATGGCTTTTTCTGGATCTCAGTCACATTACAAACCAAATTACTTTAGTTCTGTTCAGTAAAGAAAGCTATTTCTTTCCTGATTCTAAAAATGMTTTCTTGACCATTGCTTCTTTAAAGTAGAGAAATACTTTAAATTAGATAAAAAAATGAATAAGAATGTTAGAAATCCTGACACTTRTGTCAGTTACAGCCATTTCTCCCTGTACTGGATTTGCTTGTGAATTTGACATCTCTCTTGAGAGAGGAAGATTACTTTCTGAAATCATTGAGGAATATACAAATTTTCAGCAGTTGGTAGAAATTTCTATTGCTGGTAGAATTCATAAATGCAGGAATGAACTATAATCAGAGGAATATAAGGCTTCAAGGCAAGGGTAACATCATCAAAGAACCCTGATGCTCAGGAAGGGAAGAGTAGGAGCCCTCCCTGGGGATGCCAGCAGCCTCCAGGATTGCAGGAAGAACAGACAATGGCCTTCCTCCCCTGCTCCACTGCTCTGCCAGTCAGAGAGAATGTTCTAGTGCTCAGCCATCCTCTGGAGAAAAACCTTTTCCTGGTATCCAGCCCAGACCTTCCCCAACACAGTTCCACGCYGTTTCCTCGTGTTCTGTCACTGGTCACAAGAGTGAAGAGATCAGTGCCTGCCCCTTGGCTTTCCCTTGGGAGGATGTTGAAGACCACACTGAGGTCACCCCTCAGTCTCTCCTCCAGGCTGARCAGACCAAGTGACCTCAGCCACTCCTCATATGGATTCCTCTCCAGACTTCACCATCCTTGGAGGCTCTCCTTGGACACCTTCTAGCAGCTTACTGTCTTTTTTATATTGTGGCGCCCAAAACTGCACATAATATCCAAGGTGAGGCCAGCCTAGTGCAGAGCAGAGCAGAGCAGGACAAGCCCTCCCTTGCCCTGCTGGCCATGCTGTGCCTGATGCCCTCCAGGACAGGCTTGGCCCTCCTGGCTGCCATGGACCCCCAGGTCCCTTTCCATGGCYCAGCTCTCCAGCTTTCATTGCCCAGCTTACTCGGCCACGTAAGTTCAGACAGAGATAATATCTGTCTGTCATCATGTGTCATCATGTTATGTCTGCTCTGAAGTTCCTGGCTCTGCAGGGTATTTTCTTATTCCTTAAGACTGTTTTGATAGATAGAGTATCATTCTTCAAGGCTAGCAGTGCTGTTTTCTCAGGATGTTATTTCACATTTTAAGGGAAACAGTCTGAAACAGTTTGCTAGAACATTTAATAATTTGCTAGTTCATCTAAGTAACTTATATTGAGAACTGAATGAGAATTTTATTTTAAATTTAGGCTAGGGCCTAATTTACTATTTTTTTGTGTTAGAGTGCATATATTAATGTATTTCAGAAAGAGGCTCTTGTATGTGTTTCTCTTCATTCTTGCAGCACTTTCTCGATGCTGATTTGAATCTTCTTATCTCTGATGGGGAGCAGCTGTAGTGTCAGTATCAGTATGGCAGTGTAAATCCTGAAAGTTCACTGTGCGCTCGTACCTTCTTTGGGAACCAGACTTCTACTGAAGCATGTGCTCACAGTGACTGTGARCTATTGCAATAGATAGATAGTGGTTATTCTTCAGCATGGGAGCCAGAGACCTGGTTTGTCCAGTTTTTGGTGTAAACATCTGGGTTTAAGTGCCTTTGCAGGGAGATTCAGTAGCTATATGTGAACAATTTGTGTACAGGAATGGAACAGTGTAAATCCAGATTACAGTTTTAAAGAAGTTAACCCCAGCTTTGGAAGCATGTATCATAAATTGCTTGAGCTACAGAGAAAAATAGCATCTTTCTGTGGAATACATTCATAGTCTTTTGGAGTATTTTCAAGASGTTAGTATGGCAAAATATGTTTATTTCCTTAATATAATATTAGAAGTACCAAWTAAGTTTAATTCTGATTTGTATAAATATAAAAATTTTTATTTAAATGTATWAAATCCACTGACATAAAACTTCCCATTACTATTTTAGCAATTTATATAGTCCTCATGAAACACGTCTTCTGAAAATTAAATTATTCTTTAAGCTTTAGGCTTCCATTTAAACAGGATAAATGAGGCCTTTCATAATCTCATGTAGCCACCTGTTTCAAGAGAACACCAGGGATTGTCTATCCTTGAAATCCAGTAAAATGCTGTAAATCCATTGCATATTTTTTGACCATCTCTTTTTTCATGCTCCTACACTGCAGTAGATTCCTRAGAATGATAGCTGTTCATTATCTTGCTAAGAGAACGAGCCACACATAGAATTTAGATGGTTCTTTATTTCCCACTTCACACAAATTATATAAATAGTCAGTGATTTCATATTTTAAAAGAATTGAAAATCAGTAATGTGAAAAATCTGTAGTGTTAAAATGAGCATTGCAGAAATGTAGTAGACAATTAAAAATTGGAGGGACTTGGAACTTGTMATACCACTCCCAGACAGCAATTTTCTGCTGCCTATGTTTTGGTTGATTATCTGTGAATATAAATGCAAAAATTATGTGCAAATCATGTATGAATATGCATAATAAAATCATGTTAGTCAAGTACAAAGGTATGTGCAGCAAACCAGACCTTCCGAATTACAAGCTAAGATTATATTCATCTTCATTTTGATATTCTAGCATCTCTTCATAATCTTTGTTTTCAAAAAATAAAAGGGAATTAGGAATGTTTGCTCTAACAATCTGTCATGGTAATAACATATAATCACTACAAATTAGTAACCCTGAATCCAAAAGTTAGGACAGATATTTTGAAAACTGAAACATAAAACACCATTAAAAGTGCCATATGTGGAATAGGAGTGAAGCCAAAATATAACTTGTCAACTTAATAGACAAACAGAAAAAAAGTCCCTTCACTGTGTCATAAGYAGGGAACAGGCAGGGGAGTTACTCRAATACTGGARTGTTTGAACTTGCAGTCAGAACAAATAGATGGCCATTGTGCATTTGGAAAACTGCCTCTCTCTCAAGAGGTATATTTAAGAAATCTAATGGAGATTAAATTTCCTTCGAGATTAGGGAAAAAATGTTGTGAAATATGAAATGAAAATAAACTTGTACTCTAAATGAATAAATTTTGTTAGTTTATTAATTTAGATTATATTTATGCAACGYCTTCAAAATTGTATCATTTATTACTCTATTAATTTAGGAATGAATAAAGAATTATGTCAGAGCTTCACAAGGCATGTGATTAATTTCAGTGGTATGTGTGCCAAATATAAAATTTTCATAATGCTGAAGACTTTTAGTGGCATCTTATGATAGTCATAAAATTTTTGGAACAAGAAAAAATTTCTATCATAGGCTATTCTTGTGTATAAAATGTGCCATTTGAGTATCATCCTTCTGCTTATAGTTAAGAGGATCTCAAAACTTTAAAGCCAAACTGGTATTCCTGTATTATAGTGTTTTTATTATCCCTGAAATAAATATTTACTGTCTAGAAACCTAGGTAATGATGTTATATAAAATAGCCAGTATTATGAAWTATATACATTTATATAAACATGTCAGCTGTGTATTCCTGAAGGATTAACCTGGCCTAGTGGTATCTGAGTTATGAGGGATTGAGGAGCATCATGGAGTGGGTTTGGTTACAAGTGGTAGCTTCTACTAACCCAATATTCTATGTAGAATGCTGTGACTGTAGAAAATGTGGCTGCCAAGTTTTTCAGCATGGATTAAGGTAATTATCAAACTGTAATTCAGATTAAGTCTTTAATGAGGATAAGTCTAAAGCAACTGTGTTAGAGTTGTGTTCAGTTTATGCTGCAGTTATGACCAGAAATAGGATGTGACACTTGTTCAGCACGTTGGTCAGTATGAGGGAACTTGAAYGTAATTTTGGTGTGTGTGGTTTATGCCTGTATGTATCATACATTTAGTGTCTCCATCTTGCTGTAATCAAATAGGCTCCTCACCACATTTTCCCAAATGATTGGAACCCATGGGTGCCTAGTGCCAGTTRATGATGAGAATTTTCAGTGGCTCATCTTTGGTTGGTGGCATTTTTCTGTGTGCAAGGTTAAATGTCTACTGTAATAATAAACCATCTTTTTAAAAACCTGACTCTGAGTTGTCTTGTCTCCTGAATGCATCTCTTAGCTAATTTTTTTCAATATCTGAAAAGTTTTATAAAGAARAAAATGTCAATTGTTTGGAGTTAAGAGTATTTTGAACATGGAGCAGAGTGGTAAAATCATCAGTGGAAAGGCAATTTTTGAAGAGTTAAACAGACTCTGTAATACATGGACATACTTCTTGCTCTCAGCCTTTCACCAGTTAAATTCATTTGTTTCCATCAGTTAAATTCATTTGTTTCCAATTTCCATTCAGTAAGTGGAGGTACTGAAAGATGAAGGTTTCTCAGATATTTATACATCTTACACTTGATTTTTATGATCATGGTGCTCAGTTGTCTTGGAGGCAGTAAACCCCTGCAGCCTTCAGAATGTGAGGGGCAGGTTTGGGTGTGCAGATTAATTTTTCYAGTCTTCTGAGGAAAATGATAAACTGTGCAACTAATACTGGTGGCAGACRTCCAAACTTACCAGCAGTCACATAGGATATGAGGGAAAGGTTTCTACTTTTTTYATCTTTGATTTAATCAGACAGTGACTAAAACATTGCTACCTACCCAGAATTGGTCTCTGCAGTATATTTTTGAAAATTCAGATTTTTTTTTTTATCATTAATATAAAAATTTTCTATTTAAGCCTGTACACCTTTATGGAAAAATTGTGTGTTCTTTAGAAAGTGAAAAATGGCAGAGTGCAGGTTTATCAGAAGTTCATGCCTGTGTATTACATAGCTATTCCTACTTTCTGCTTGATATTTATTTTGTCCAAAGTCAGTCACATATATAAATAGTTGTAAATACTTTACTGTTGCCTAGGAGAAGTTTTGTCACCTATATTGAGTGAACACTACTGTGCATTTTCTGTGGCTCCCTGAGAGACAGCATGTGAAGTGGGGGAGCCCTGAGAGAGAAAAGTGTACAATGGTAAATGGCTTCTTCCCTTCTGAGTGTTCAAAGCTGCAGTGAAATTATAGAAATTTAAAAAAAAAATGCATGGAGGGGCTGTGTTTCTTTTTTTACTGCTTCATAAATATTTCACTGTTTTTATAGATACTTCCTTAAAGTATTAAATTTCCTATAAGTTTTTGTAAAGCTTCCTGACAGCAGCAGGTGACATGGAATTACAGAGTTAAGTTCTCATTTGTAGAAACCTTGGCTTGTACAGTGGTGATAACAGGCAAAGGGTACAGTTAATTTTCTCATACACCTTTGGCTGTCTTGTTTTTGAAGGTTAATTTCTTTCTTATGGGACCATTTATAGTATTTTCAAACCTGTCAGCACCTTGTAGTAAATACAATTTTTCAAATTATGCTGCCACTAAGAATTTTTGTATTTGCACGTAGCATTGACATCAATCCAGAGACTATAAAGAGAGAAAATTTGGGCAATAGTTAGCGTTTTCATTAGAAAAATGACCATCATTTGCAAATCCARTAGAGTCCCTTTGCAAGTCTCTTTGTGCCACTGAAAGACTGAAAGACTTCATTTTGCAAAGCTATAAAGCTTGCATTTTTAACACAGAAAAGCTGCAGAGTAATGAAGAGTCTCAAAGCAACATGGTGAAAATTATATTTAAGTTACTTCACTGTAGGAGCCCAAATAAGAGAAATATTTTWAAAGCATATTATTTTTGTATTATGATATAGGTATTCATTTCCAAATCTAACTTTAGGCTGTCAAACCTGAACATATGTATGTACGTATGTAACTGTATGTAAACATATGTAAACAAATGTTTATTGTATTAAGGACTATTTTTGGACCAAGACTAAACACCTGAAATGCTTGTCTGTCTGTACTCTTGGCTTCTCATCTCTGCACTTGTGTCAGTTCTACATACTGAGTTCTCATTTGAGCACTGGAGTTGAGTTTTGGAGTTTCCTGCCCTTGGAAGATCTATACATTTGTAACAAGTAACRCTCAGACATCAGCGGTGGCAGAACTTCCACTGTGTCTGCCCCACTGGGAAGCCTTGAGCTCGTCCTGCATGTACATGGCCAAACTGTTCCAATGTCATTTTGCAGGCAGGACTAAGTTACCTGAAAGTGACATGATGATAAGAACAAAGGCAACCACTGAAAGTTTTCTCACTGAGACTGGAATATTTGCCACATTTGCTCCCAGYGTCACTTCTGTCATCTCGGGGTGTAGTGCCAGAGCTGTAGCCATTACTCTTGTTCTGGGGAATTGGTCCTGACTTAGATCATCAGAATTTACTCCAGGCTTTGCCATCAACATTGAGAGTCAGGTTTTTTTTTTTAGTGTCAAATGCTGATGGATTTTAAAACCATAATTTAAAACTGACAAGCAGAAAAATTCTGATTTAAAATCACTGATTTTAATGTGTGTTGGGTAAGCYGAGCCAAACATCCAGTGTCCCTCTCGGTAAAGTATTTAGAGCACATTTTTTCTGTAGTCTGCTTGCAAATCATTTATTTTAAACTCAAAGTTTCTTTGAGTTGACCTGAAGAGCAAATAATCCAGTGCATGTGTATTGAGGTGATTTATATACCTTAGCGCTTATTAAGATTCTTGAATTTTGTGGCTCTTAATGCGTTGGAATATTCAGTCAAAGCGTGTCAAGCTGCATTTGACTAGAATTCAGTTAGGAGGTGTAAAGCTATTTTGAAAGAGGTTTTTATTAGTTAAACAAAATTATCAGAAGTGTGCTTGGTACATATAAATATTTAGACTTCTRTTTTTCCAACTGTTCATGTATTTATATAAACACGTGTAGGAGATGTAAGTCTGGTCCCTTCAGGCAGAGGAAGGACTGAATCCAGTTTTCCCATTCTTGTGTGAGCGCACTCACGTGTGTGTATATCTACACAAATATAAATCAACACAAGTCAAACTTTTCTATATAAAAGCTAGTTCTGCTCTCCACAGTCATAGCACATATACTGTTCTTAAAAGCAGAATGACTTTTCTGAAAATTGCAAGTATGTTCTTAAATTAAATTTTAAATGGATTGTTTCAGAAACGAATCTCTGACATGGCTTTTGTTCCTGAGCAATTTAATTGAAAGTATAATACAGTTTCTTCATTCTTTGCACATAATGAGATCTCATTGTGTATTTTTACTGAATTCAATAGGCTACCTAATGGAATGTTTTTTGCTGCCTCCACTCTCCTCTGTAAATGCTGCTGGCCAGCCCAGTGCTGCAGGAAATCACCCTGCTGCCTGATGGAGGAAATTAGATGAGTGTGAAGCAGCAAATATTTTCACTAAAGGTTTCTTGTGCTTGTTTGGGAAATAATGGCAGTGTTTCCACGTAGTCAAGCCAGTAGTATGACAGATAAAATTCTAGATGGRTATAAGGGAAGCAGTATATGTTGAGGAAGGGTCCTGTGATGGGTTCTGACCTGATTGYTACCATTCAGGAACAGCACTTCTGGGTTTACAGATAATAAACCTTTAGTAATGCCAGCTTAATTACTTGTGGAAGTCAAGAAAAGTCCTAGAAATAYGGTTGTGTTGTTAGAAAAGGGATAGAGAAGAAAACAGTGTGTTGTAGWGCTGCCATTCTAATCCAAGATGAATGTTGAGTGCAGTTCTAGATTGTCACCCTTCCCCCTGCTAACATTGTGGTGCAGCGGAACAGAAGGTCCAGAGAGGTGCAGCAAAAATTATTGGTGGAAAAACTTTTGTATGGGTAACAAGTGAGCACAGACTCTTCATGTTGTAGGGGAGGGCAGTGCTGTGATGTGTATAAAACCATGGGCAGCACAGAGTCCACAGGGAGGGCACACAACGGACACCCAAATGCATGTAGTGCAGAGCAGGTTCAAAATCAACAGAAGAAACTTATTCTGCCCACAATACAGAACTGTGAAACTGCTTGCCTCAGACTAATGTGAATGACAAAATTTTCATGAATTCAAGAAGTAAGCAGACAAATTCACAGAAAATTAAGCTCTTAGGTATGAAGACAGCACAAGTCATTTAGGAATTCCAGAAGCCAGAAAACTCCAAGCAGAGAGTTTTAGTGGAAGCAGGAGCGTATGCCTTCTTTTTTCTTAAACTCTTTCTCATGTTTCTGCTTCAGATGGTAGCATGGTTCTGTATATATTATTGCATGTCAAGTGTATGTATTAAACTGAGAGGAAAAATATGAAAATAACATAAAGGTCTATGCAGCTTATCAGTGGAGGGTTGAAAGTATGGCATTTCATTCAGGACTAGTAACAAAATTAATAGCATACCCTAAAATCTAAGTATAAAATACTGAATGCTAAATGACTAGGTTTCAGACTTTACARTATATTTTGCTTAAATATTGCACTAGATCTAAATAATACATAGGAGCAGATTTTCAGGTGGGCTGATGAAGAGTAAATTATTTCCAAGAGATGATTGTAGGCTGTCAGAGCAGAAATCCGTGAACTGGGAATGAACTTCAGAGAGCACAGGAGTTGTTCCAGTCTGTAGAATCAAACCTTTCTTTCTAGGAGAATTCATGCATGAGCATTCACAGCTTTTTTTTTTAAGAGCTTTTAGAAGTAGRATTTCTAAAAGATCAGAATCTCTCACACCTGTTCTACATCCCCTGCCAGTTCAATGTTGAGATGCTGAGCTCACACAACTCAGATGTGTTGGTTACGTGTTCAACATCTTAAAAAATTCAACAGTGTTTGTGTTAACTCACAAATTCCCAAAAGTTATGGGGGGTTTTTTGTTCAGTGGAAGTAGGTAGGATTTTTGGGATAAGTATGGAGAGGTGTACAAAAGACAGCTAAGAATGCTGAACCAGATCCTACATAAAAGACAGTGACCATTGTCAAGTACTGAGCAAAAGGTTTTAGCAGATTCAAAGCAGCCTTCCAGATCCCAGGATTACATKATAGGCATTTTGCCTTAGTTCTGTGGAATTCTGTCCTCTTTTAAGTGGAGTTCTGTCCTCTTGCCAGATCTCAAATAATTCTGATGCATATTCCACTACATATGTTTTTATCTTGTTGAGAGACATCAACTTGATTGTGTTGTTCCTTGTGTTGGGAATGTCATCTTTYATGTCACCTAATGATTCTGAGGGTAGGTTTGGATGGGGGAGTGATGAGCAGGTAACTGGTGGCAGCTTTTTAAGAAGCTTTCCTTCTATTGCCACCCAAGTGGCAATAATAATAATTGTATTTTTGAGGACTCACCCATTATGTTATGGAAACAATGAATCCTATAGTCTTTCATCACCACAATCTTGGTGTTTCACCTTGGATTTCCTGGTATTACTGATTTTAAATCAGCAACTAGCAATTTTTCCTTTCAAATACCATGTTTGATTTGATTAGACATATGTATCATAGTTGCCCACCTGTATTCAACCAGCAAAATAATATATATCTGTTTTAGCTCTTTAATCACTACTTCCATCTGARCACGTTTGTTTTTTAATTAGAATTGTGCAATGTCATACATATGCTTTGCCTTTAGGACTGTAAAAATCCAGAAAGTGAAGCTCATTTGCTGCTGTTCRTTTTGCAGTCATTTGTTCTTAGAGCAAGGAGAATTTCAACTCCAGCTAGATATTTGTTCTTTAAGAACCAGGATACTGTATCACAAATGTGATCAAGAGGAAAAAAAGTAATTATGGTTCATAAAATGTATTTTTAATTACCGTTTCATAATTATTTGAGATCTTATATAGTCATGATATAAAAATTGGTTTTATTGAATAAATATTTAGTCTTCAGTGTAACATATAATATGTTTTTGAGGCTTTCTATTAATCTATGAAAGTAAAGCTGAAATTAATAATTAAACTTTAATAATATAAAATTTTGCTAAGGTGTCACACTGTACATTGAACAGGACAGGCCCATGTGTGTGTCATACATCATACCTGCTTGTCGGTGACCTGTCTTCAGCTGATTACAGCCATGGCTCATGATCTGTGGCTTTACAGTTATCTTGATAAGACACCCCTCAGTGGTCTGCACCTTGTCCCCTGCGGCTGATGGCCGTCCCTGGAGCTGTGGTGGCCGAGGGTGACGTAACCTCTCTAATTGTCCTTGCTTTTCACAGAGCAATGTCTCATCCTGGAGACACTGGCTGCTGTTGGTGCCAGATTTCTGTGATCCAGGCTGAATTATTTTATTTAGCCGGTCACTACTTTTAAATKACATTAGCTAAAAGTAAATAGTCCTGAAGTCTGAAATACTTGTAGCTCCTTCACTGGGAAGCCATRGCTGTTCCAAGCAAGGATTTATGTGTGTTTTATTTTCTGCGTGGAATATTTTGCCAAATTAGAAGCCCCTTGAAGTCATCATTTATGTATAGTCAATTTAATTTCTTTCTGAGATTGTAAGCAGTTGTCTCTACATATTGCTTTTGTATTGAATATACTTCAATCTTTATCCGAAAGGTTTAATGAAATTTATTCCTCCCAACTTCAGCAGCTACTGTGGCGCCAGGCAATGAACAAGGCTTGTGAGCTTGTTGTCCTCTTCTTTCAGTGGCCACTATTCTGAGGAAACATCAAGGATGAGAGGAGAAACCACACAAAATTATGTACAGATAGGGAAGGTTTAAATTTGGCTGTAGGACTGAACTGAAGAAGGAGAAGGGGAGGATGATTACCCCTGGAACTGAATGCCAGATGCCATAGTTCCTGTGAAACATGGAGCCAAAATCTGTCTGAGCAAATGGAGGCAGCAGCTTCCTACTGCCACCCGTTCGTCTTCTAGGGTGCCAGGAGCAAATCTGCATTGCTAAAGCTAAGATTTGCAGCCATGAAGGTATCAGTATGGTATCATGTAATGGGATTTTGATTTTAATATTAATTGGCTAAAAATACAGTAAATTACAGGGTTTGATTGTTTTTAACCATCGTTTCCATTAAAGAGTGTTAATACATTCTTTGAAATCAAACACTTGACTTTGAAAGCTGAGCATTCAAAAAAAGTTGGAAAATGTTGAAATKAAGATTGTTTGAACTGTTTTAATTTGTCTCTTGCATGTATGCATAACGATAAGATCTTTAATTATGTGATCACATAATTTTTTCACCGGAGGAATGCTGCCCAGAGAATAAATCAGGGGTGTTTATTAAAGGAAGCTGTTGCCTCCAGAACCCTTGCCTTAATTGCTGGAAAGCAGAGTAATTTAAGTAAAAGGCTGCARGAATCAAAAGTATTCTCTCCAGGGCGTTTGAAAGCTCCACAGAAAGACTAGATTTTATTTTCTCATTTGGAAAGAGGTTTTATGTCATTCTGGAAGGTCACTTATTTGGAAGTGGTCTCTGTGTTTCTTTTTGCTGTGGCACATGGGCCAAGGTACCTGGGCTCTGGGCACAGCTGCATTTGGAATGAACACAAGTGTGCTTTGAATGTGTAAAACCCTTTATGAATGCAAAGTCCCCTGGAAAGTGCAGCCTGAAGTGCCCTGCACTGAYGTGGCAATGCCAGGATTGCCAGAAGACTTTTCTGGGTTTTAAGCAGCCAGGTTCTAATCTGCAAAATGAAGATAGCATCACCTTAGTTCAGTTAATTATATGTTTTGAAGCATTCCTTCTGAAAACCATGTAAGGGAATTATATAGAATATAAAATATATAATSATATAATTGTACAATAAATAGTTACAATATATTGCATGTAAGCATATGCCATACATTATAATATATAATATGGAATCCCATTCTGGCTTACAACTTGTAAGGGAAGCTTTGGGAGCACTGCTGGCTGAAGGGAATAAGAAGTTTGAGCAATCACTGTGCCATCTAAACAAATGAGGGRGAAGGCTACAAATACTCAGTTCACTCCATAAAACATTAGAGCATTCCCTTTGTATTTGCTATCACTGCACTAGATGAGACAAGGATCTTGCAGAAGGAAAGCAGCATGTAATAATTTAGTTAAAATTATRTGTAGGTATATGAGTGCTCCTGTCATTTTAAGTGCTTGGCTTTCTGCTGTGTTTGGTGGTGGTGGATTGCCTGGCCACCCCAGATGTGCTGAGACCTTTTAGATGCAGCTTTGGCAGTTTTATTTTCYCTAAAGCATTTTGGGGAGAAGAAAGAAAAAATGTTAGAACCAGATTTCTTGTTTKCTTTATTGTCTTGCCTTTTTGACAACTGATTTTTAATGAAAGAAACTGAAATCCCAAAGATCAGTTTTGCTTTTTATAAGGAAGGAGGAGTTTTTAACTKTTGCAAAATTGGCACTTGAGTATAGTGAGGATGAATGGAAATGTTTCACAGTGAAGAAAGCCSTAATGAGTATATCATATCTGTAATGTATTTAATGAGGAAAAAAGAAACATTTTTTCTCCATTAGTCTAATTCTTGAAGACAAACTGTTTGATTATGGTTTTGTTTTCCATAAAACCACTCTAAGTCTAATATAAGGAATACCACTTAATTTCCCAAACTAAACAGGAAATTTATTTTTAAAAAAATAAAGTATTCATTATCTACATCTGAACTTATCCCCATAAATTTTGATGCCCACTCTTAATTATCTCTTTTATATATGGCAAATGTACATACATTGCTAGTTTATATTAATAATACTCTGCATCTAAGCCTCAGAGTAAAACCCAATCAAGAGAAAAGGCTAAAATTATTTTCCACTTCCTCTTGTTTTATGTGTGTTCTCACACTTTTTTAAAGTTGCATTTACCATTCCTCAGGAGAATGAATTCATAAATCTCATCTGCTTTGGTGAGGGAATTTGTCTCCTGTATTTGTATGTCTTCTATATCACACAGTATTATAGCATCACTTACAGTAGCTATTTTACTTTGCAAAATCAGTTAGAGGATATTAAGTGAATATCAATTGAAATGGACCAGATACTAGTTTTTAGGCAATTTGCCTAAATTTGCTGTTTTAGAAGATGTCAACACCATGAGAAGTGGGGAGTTACTACATTTTTCAAATAGCACTGTGTAAAATATGGAAACATTGAGTGATTATTTTAAATTGAAAAGGCTCTTCTGTCATTCTCGTGCATGTTTTAGATGAGACGTTTTTCTCCTGAATTGGAAGGAAATGAGATGGTAGCCTATCTGTTCATAATGTTACTCACTTTTCCTGGTTACATGCATTTTTAAATGACTAAAATATCTACTTAAAAAAAAAAAAAAGAAGAGCTAACTTCAGAAGAGCCAGAGTCTGGTTTGCTATTTATCTACTTTAATAGGCAGTATTTCACATGAAAGAATCAGTCTGGCTTCTTGTGAGCTAACAGTGACAGTATGCAGGTATCATAAAGTGCCATGATTATGTGCCTCCCAAGTATAATTGAAGGAGTGCTGCAGCCAAGTCTTGTTGGTTTATCCATCTATAAATTTATTCTCTTTCTTAGACTGTATTTTGAAGCATTTTAGTAAGAAGTTCAAACTTGCCAGTGAAGAAATAATACCAATATAGATCTCTTTCATAGTTTAACTTCAGTGTGAGAAAGAAGACATTTAAACAAATGTCTTGTTTAGACATTTAGACAAAAGATTGTGAAAGTAATTTTTTCTTAATAGAGTTTGCTTACAGTTCCTTACATTTTATGCTGAAATGACTGTAACTGATCTTTTGTGCCTACAAATGAAGACTGTTTTAGTAATAATCTGCTCAGATATGACAGAAACACATATATTGTCGTGTAATCCTTTGTCCAAAGACTTGCAATATGTTCTCCAGGCTAAGAAAGTAGARTTATTACCTTTTTATGGTAACTAGGCAAGTCTTATGTGAAATTCCCTATCTAAGTGATCTCTGTGATTTTTCCTTTCACATTTATCCTGCTGAGGCTTTAGTGGGTGTAACTACAAGAGCTTGGATCAGGAGCACTTAAGCCATTCTGAATTCAATCTCATTATTGCTCGTTTCCCTGTGATTCCCACAGCTGGAGCGTGGGGTGCCATTGGTTACAGGAGGAGGCAGTGGGAAGCTGGGCTGGGGGAGCACGCAGTGTGTGCCTGCAGGAAAGGGCAGCTCCGAGGGACTCCGAGAGCAGCTGGGCTGCCTTCTTTGAAGGGTGCTTACCTGGGGCCACAGGGTCTTCAGTTCCTTAATAATCGTAAATGAGACATTTGGCAATGCTGGCATCCACATTGGAGTGATCCAGCTGGAATTCTGTTGCTCCACTGTGGCTCCAACTCTGTGGAGTTGCCTGCTGCCTCCTCTTGTGCAGCCTTGTACTGGGTGTGCACAGTGAGAGGTGGTGGGAGCCCAGGAGCTGTCMGGTGCTCCTTGTGTGCCAACATTACAGCCAAGCTGCTCACGAGGCAGGGCTGTCCTCATGGGGCAAGAAGCAGTAATAATGTGACCCCATGCTATCAGTTAAGAGTATGTTGATCAGTATTTTGTTTTTGTCTCTCCACAGTCACCAATTATAACAATGTGGTAGAAGCAAACTCAGACTCAGATGATGAAGATAAATTGCATATAGTGGAAGAGGAAAGTGTAACAGATGCAGCAGACTGTGATGCTAGTGTGCCAGAAGATGACTTGCCAACGGACCATATAGTGTTACCAGAAAACAGTGAAAGAGAAGCGAGTACAAACACTTGTTGGGAAGATGAAGGTATGTTCATTTCTACTGATGATACTATGGAAAGAAGGTTTTCTAAAATGAAGATTCAATAGAACTTTTTTTGGTCCCTTTATTACTGAAATAACATGTAAGATTCACAGTCAAAAAAGAGGTTTTATTACATATTTATTATACCATACTTCATGTTCTTCATTTATTATTTGAAGCAGATTCAGAGGTGCTTTAATTCTGTTGGCATTGTTTAGCAGGAGCTTCCAGACTGTAGATGCAGCATTCCAAAGGCTGATTAAAAAGTAGTTACTTGATCTTGATTTTTTTCAAGTCTTTGCCTGGCAGGTCTCTGCCAGAGCTCCTTGTAAGGTTCAGGATTGGGGAGTAAGCAGTAAACAAAAAACATGAAAAAAACCAATCAGATGTTAATTTCTCTCTTTTTCCTTGTAAAACACAGGCAGAAAAAAATAATTTTTAGATTACTAGTTTTAGAATTGGCTATGTAAGTCATAATGAATCATTATTTTGAAAATACTGGGAGGAGGTAAGTGTTGCCCATATTATGCAGCAGGTTTAGAAGCTGAAAATTTTAAACAGACAGGAAATGGGCCTTTTTTTACTGTGGAATCAGATACTGAGTTTCGTAATATCACACAGCATGCTTACTTTTGAGCCAAATTGGGATAAATGCATAAATTAGTGGAATTTACTGTGGAATTTGGCCTTAATGCCCTGAAAGATACAGAATGTTTTTCAGCATATCTGAACTCCAGCCACAGTTCCTAGTATCCAYCTTTTAACAGTGGTGGTTTAATACACGGTGCATGACCTCACATCTAAATAAACAGAAAGCACTCATATGGCCCCTAACTGCAGTCCAGCTGAGACAGAGCAGCTGAGAGTTCAGAGAATAGCATCAGCTCAGCCTGTTTTTACATAGCTGCTACTGCCAAGGTATGCTGTGCTGGGAAATGAGTATTCTGGAGCTGAATTATTAGGTAGGTAATTTTCTTAGTTCTCCGGTAATATCTTTGCTCTCCTGCAGGCTTCAGAAATTGTGGTTACATTAAAGTGGGCTCTGGGTAGGCTTGAACCCTTCCAGCACAGGTGTAGGAAATCTGAAAAGGGGAAGGAAGAAGAGCACTGGGTCCCAGACGTTTGAGATCAAGACCTCTTGGRCTGGGTGTTTTCTGGAGGTGAACCCATCACACAACATCTTGGACAGCTTTCTGGGGGTTTTCAGGGCTCTAGACCTGTGATGCCATCTTTTTTGACTCCTTATGTGAAACATACCATTTTTAACCTTAAAAAATTGGTTTGCTAAAATTCTAACTTCTCTTTAATTTTAAATTCYWCTGTGGTTGTAGRTTTKSMAWKKWA
>JACDOX010000020.1:353936-518125 GCA_014549065.1 Cardinalis cardinalis
TTKGRRWTTKSCWAMKAAGACAGAATTTCATTGGTAGCCAGACAAAAGATTAATCAATTGCCATACAAGCTTGCTCAACAACCACAGATTTGCTCTGTAAAAATTATGTATTCTGAAGCCTCTTTTGTAGCAGTCTGGAAGGGTTTTTTAATTTGATAATAGGGTTTTTTTAAATAAATAGTTGAAATTTCTGGCAATTGCTATATGAGAAAAGTGAGGCTACGTTAGGTTTTATAGAGCTTTGATTTGGTAGAGTAGAATACTGTTTACTCTTTTGATAGYTTTCCTAGAAGAGAAGGTATGAGCTGAAAATCACATCATCAGTCTTGGCTGCATATTAGAAATATGAAGAGAGAGGTACTGAATAYATGAGCTCTTGCATAAAGGGAAATGTCCTGGTGTAGGTGATGTGCAACTATCTTCAGGACTGGTGATTACCTTTAGAAAAATATACTCTACAGCAGTTTCAGTAAGTTGTGTTTCATCAGTAAAGTAGTACTCGGTGGTTCTGGGTTTAGCTGAACTTGGCAGAGTGAGTTTTTTGCATATTTATTCTGTTCACGAATTGCCCAGAATAGAAACAACACACATAACATTTCTGTATCAGATTAGTTTCCTTCCGTTTCCAGTCATTCTAACTGAATTTCTAAAAGACCCTAGGAACAGGTGTTTTAAATATAAGGTGTGTTTCTCAAGAGGTTTAACTGAAACAGTCCTAAAGGGTTTAAAAAAGTGAACCACGTGTATCCTGTACATGTCGTTGACAGTGTGCCAGCATTCATGTATGCAATGATTCTCTAATATGATTTTACTTYGCTTTGGTTAAAAGTAAAAACTATGCTACAATTAAAAAAAAAAAAGGCAGGAGTTAAACTTATTGTATTAAATGCTCTTAAAATAGCATTACTATGTACTATAAGTATTTACCAGTCTCAGGACTGGAACTAAGATATCTTTGAAAAAAGTGTAAATGTTTTTTTATGTTTATGTGCTTTCTGGAATTCAAAAATTCCTTTAAGTAATCAAATTTTAGGTTGAGCCTATATGCTCAAAAGTGTGTGCTGGCATTTGGTGGGTTGTGTGTGGCAAAAAGGAAACAACCAGTCAATACTGCAGGCTGTAAATAGTGCTTGCTACATGAATATCAGAAAATTAGCTCTGAAGAATTTAAATTAGAAGCTCTCTTGATGGGCTTTGGAATTTATTTCCTTCTCTGCAGATAAAGACTGCAGTGGAAATTTCAGTGAAGTTTGTCTTTCTGCCTACAGCCAAATTTTCCATTTTGCTAGTGGTTTCAATTCGATCAGTTATCTTAGCCATGCAGAGATCCTTACTGTCAGCCAATGTCAGTAGTTGTCAGGCATGTTTGCTGCTAGTTAACACTGTCCCCTAGTTAACACTGTCCCCTGACATCTGAAAATCTTCAGCATTTAACCCTGGGAAGCCCCAGTGTGTCTCTGAGCAGTAGCTCATAAGCAGTGATGAGATGTAGAAGCCCAAGAACTTGTTTTACACTATCTGGTATGTCCAGCTGCAATACCAGGATGGATATTCATGTCCTACGTGCTATTTGTGGAGACCTCTATTTAAGCTGTCATTTAGCAGGTAGCTTGAATTTCCTCTGGAACTCAGAGCTGTGACTTCTGCTTGGTGGAACAGTGTCTTAAGGTCTGTTCCCCCATCATCACATCCTACATCACATCCCATTCTGTTGTTTCCCAGCTGTGTGATAACTGGACTTCTGAGGGCACAGTTGCAACTTTGCCTTTATTTGTGGACCATACATAGCTATAAAGATGTATATCTACTTAATATTTTTCAAATTATTAATTATTCCGACAGCATTTCCCTGTGGAAAAAGGTTTCTCCCTGTTTTATACTCTACTTTTAGCTATTGGGAAGAGACAGTACCAAACAGAGGTTAGGATTATTAGAATKGAGAGGGAGTTTAACTTCACTAGATTAATATATAATTCCATAAATTCCTTGACATTCTCTTGGGAAGCATAACTTTTATTTGTACTGAAGCCAGTGGAATTTACTGGRGACCCTGTAACTTAAGTTTCCAGAGTAATAACTTACTGATTGATATTTCCCCCTTCGTGTAGATCCTATTTTATAATGGAGAAAAATCACAACCATCAAAAACCCTCCTTAAAGGAAAATTTGTATTGTGTTTGATTTTATGAAATTAAATCTTGGGTTTAAATTTGCTTTGCATCTAGTCACCCATCTTACAAACTCTGAACCAAGTCTGGTACCAAGAGCCAAAACTTGAGGGGTTTTTTTTTAGATGTCAGTCGAAATTAAGAAAAGATTTAAGAGTTGCAGTTTCCTTTTAAACACATTTCTTGTTTAAAGTAAGAAATGTGTTTGAATTACCATTATTTGCAGATACATTGGGTCTGTGGGCTTTGGTCAAAGTAGGCAGAATTAAGAAGCTTTTCCTTTGAGGAAGCTGGTATTATTTGAGAACTTAAAATTCTCCTAGGATTTGTCATCTTCCTTCCATAAAGGAGAAATTGGCTTCTTCTATAATTAAAAAGCTGGAATGTTCTGGGCTTTTGACTTGCCAACCTAAAGACCTTTTCCTGCACTGAAGTAAAGTGAAGGAAGGTCAATAGAAGTGTAAGTAATAGAAGTGTAACAGTTGCCATTTCAGGTCAGAGCTGTGCTTTAACCTTCTGCATCACCTAGAAGGTGTTTTCTAGAGTGAAGGTCTGAAGCATCCAAGGTTTCCATAATGAAACTATGAAATAACACTTTAGTTTCACATCTATTGCCATAGCATAGATGGAGCATATAGGACTGACAGAGAGCAAACCAAGCAATGTAGCTCTGCTGTGTACTCCTGCCCTGAGCCAGGTACCAACAGAAATGTCAGCAGTGGCTTTTCCTGTGGGAGCTTCCCAGGCTGTGCTRAGCAATGAACCAAAATGAAGAACAACTTGGCCATTTATTGATTTGCACCAGCAACCTGTTGGTGTAAATTAGAGTTAAAACTTCCATGCTGCATCCTTCAGGGCTGCAGCTCAGCAGAGCTGGGGCAGCGGGTTGGCTCTGCAATGCTGGTTCTGCAGACTCATCCCAAGTATTGGAATCGGTACATGAAGCATATCTGCAGTGCACAGTTGTTCTGAAGGGGGAGCACGTGTTTAAAATCCTTTTTTTGTTTAATTTTTTAAGGCAATCACAGCCTTAAGTGGTTTCCAAATAATTTGCAAGAAAGAGAACACATTAGGTTGCTGTTTGCAGGCATTACCTGCAAATTATCAATCATTTCTGAAAACCCCTAATTGGAGAAAATAACATAACTGCATTTGTTTTATGATGCTCTGATTTCTGGAAATAATATTCCAATGTATCYGATGGCTGCTTTTGTAGATGGGGTCACTTAAGTAGGTGACTCTCTATTTGCTGGTGAAACACACTGTCCATGGCTTTACCTCTCTTCACATAATGGTCAGTGTTTAGTATTGCTTCCTTTTTAGGCTTGGTTTTCTTAAGTATGAAATATCTTTGTGGTTCAACTGATCACACRGTGCTGAAATAGCGTGCCATCCATATTTTTGAAAGAACATTGTGTTTAAATGCACTTCTGAACAATACAGAAATGGAAAGCACTGATGAAGAAATAACTCAAGTATATTAAGTTGTTGGAGTGCATGTGGCTTTTGTTGTTGATTTGYGGGGTTTTCTTTAAATATTCATTCTTTTTGTGAAATGTGCTATTTCAGCTGGAAAAGAAAGAAAGGAAATCCTGGGGCCTGAAGCTCAGACAGATGAAATTGGATGTACAGGTATTTCTTTGTTAATCTGAGTCCCTTATTCATAAATACTATTGAATTTTAGTTAGGTATCATTCCAAAAGCTTTGGAATTCTCCCACCTCTGTTTGTAAAAGTGCTTTGCTTTAGCATGCTTGAGGTCTTAAACTGTAAAAGCTGTTTTAGCTGAGGATAAAAGTCTGGGCATTTTTTGGTGTCCAGGGTCCAGAGATGCAGGTGACCAGGGACACAGAGCAGCCCTCCCTCCCTCCCAGGGACTGACCGTACAGCTCCAGCAGCACCACGTCTCCAAAGGGCAGAACAAGGAATAGCAATGGTCTTACATGTAGGGTCAACAGGTAGTGTTTTAAACTGAAGAAATATACAAAAATAGACTTAAGCTAATACAGTATTTTATTATCCACTCCTGTGTTTGGACTGATTACATAGAAAGCAAAATAAATATGTACTTCAGTTTCAGACTCAAACAAAAACAGATGGTTTGTTATTTCTTGCATTTCTCTGCCTGACAGAAGATTAATATACATCCCATCCAACTTCTTAATGGTTTGTGGGGGGTTTATTTAATGCCCTTACTAGATAGGTAGGTAATATCAGAGTAAGTCTTATTTAAAAGCAAACCCACATCTAAACACGTTGATATGTTTTAAGCTCTAGTTTTACACATTCTTTTCAGTTCCTATGAAGTCAGTTCTTGCAGCTATGGAGAGCTGCATTATTCATTGCATTACAGTCTACATGTGAGAGACTGCCTCATGTCATAAAAAGATTGTGTCAAATTGTAAATTGAGTATGTGACTTCACACTGAGAGATGAATCATAAAACATCTCTTTCCTATTAAAAATATACCTCACATTAATAGTGGAGCACATCTGTAATGATTTAAGATGCTGCAGGCAGAGCTTTCACTGAATGTTCCACCATGGTAAAAATAAACTCTATGAACATTGTATTTAGGCTAATACTTGGGATCAAATATTTATCATACAAGCATTTGGTAAAATATTTAACTTATTATTTGCGGATTTTGCAATACAGTTTTTCATTGGGCTTTTCTCTTAAGTTTTTAAGTGGGAAATGTTSAAGGTTGTTAGCTAGATCTGAAGCCTTTTTGGTAGCCATTTCCAATACCACAGAACAAGCCAGTCAGAGTTCAAGTTTGCTACATTTATCTGGCCAGGTTTTTACTGAGTTCAAATATCTTCTGAGTTTGTGCTAATGAACAGCTATAAATAACATTAAAAATTGTGTCTTGAAGGCAACAAATGTACTTTTGCAAACACAGGAGCCAAGATGGTAAACAGGCCTTCCAACTACAAGGCCTAAATCACAATTAATGTTGCATTTAAGATTTTTAGGGAAATTGAGAAGAACAGCTAAATCTGAAATGACAAAAATTCACTGAGTTAGGCAAACTGTGTTTAGTCAAGTTTTTAAATACCATTATGCTACCAGTTCTTCCAAAACATGGCATAATCTGGCATCCTAAAGGACTTGATCTATGCTAGTATCTGTAGTATTTTAAATACTTGACTAGTGGGAAATTTGGCAATATGAATTACTGAATCTCATTTATGTTCTTTTTAAACTTAATTTTGTATCTTGTGTCTTGTTTTTCACGCTTAGTAAAAGAAGATGAATGTGATTCTGATGCAGAGAATGAGCAAAACCATGACCCTAATGTTGAAGAATTCCTTAAACAAGAAGATACAGCTGTTATCTACCCTGAAGCACCTGAGGAGGACCAGAGACAAGGCACACCAGAAGCCAGTGGTCAGGATGAAAATGGTAAATATGTCATCAGCTCAGTTCTTATGAAATCAGTTGTACTCACTCCTTGACCCAAAACTTATGTTGGGCTWAAGAAGACACCAGTGCACATACATGCAACTATAGAGGAAAAAAAATCCTAGTTAAATAATTWTAAGAGGATAGGATCATCATGCAAAAAACATTGCCACTTGATTTTGCAAACAAGACATGCACTGGGATTCACTTGTATGAGTACCTAAATGATGACCTAGTCATTGAAGAGAAAAGTTCATGTTTTCATAAATCCATTCAACATTCTTATATGAAAGAACAGAATAAACATTTATTAAATAAAATAGAAGTAAAGCAAAATTGTACAATTTTGTATAAGAATAACTTAAGGAGAGTTATAAYGTATTTCTTTCCTTTTTTATATTTCTAAACAAAGCTCCCAATAGGACCTATTAGATAGAATTTCTTTTATTGGGTARCCAGTCTATGACAGGCTTTTGGGTTTTTTGGCCTGAAAGGACAACAGCAGAGAAAAGAGAAGCATTGTTTGTTCAAAAATGTTTATGTGAAAAAAACAATGACCTGTTGTTATTTTTTACGTAAATGTAAGTTTTTTTCCTCTGAAGAAGTTTCATGCTTAAGGTGCTCTGTGTGAGATGAGAGGTTACACTTTGTTCATTTCTTCATCATGAGGTATTTGAAAATGAATGCTGTTGAGATTGGTTTGGCATTCTGCGTTTTCTCAAGTGTTCAGCTTAGATAGCTTGTGTCAATTGGAATATTTATGATTTTTCAAGAAAAGGTAACAGCCTACATAAATGGTTAGGAGTTGTGTTCTAGTTGTTTTAAGAAATGAATATAACTGAGCAGATAGRTGTAAAGATAACCTTCTTGTTCTGCTCCTCCAGAGATTTTATGCTATTACAGATTTTACTTTAAAAAGTGCATTCATTAATTTAAGATTTTAATATGTGGTTGCAGTGGCACATATTGTCAAGTTAGTTTTACAGACTTGTCATWTGATTTCCATGTAATCATTAAAAATACATATTTGTATTAATCATTTAAATTGGACTTATCCCAGTAACTTCACTGAGAGGTATTGTGAAGATCACAATGCCGAATAATAGTATTTAGTGTTTTAATCATTTTGGAACCAGAAAATGCCAAAAATRTAGTGACATTTGGTAAAGATGCATGCTTCCAAACTGGGAAAGTAGACAAGAGAAGTGACAGAATCAGAGTTTTTTGTGATTTTGGGAAACTTTTTTCATTTCTCCATTTCCTCCAATGGAAATAGAATTTAAGCTAACGTGCTTCTGACATTTCCACTGAGTTGTTATTGTTCTGAAATGGAGTATTCTTTATGTCAGATGAGTTGAATTATAGATGGTAAAAAGAGAATTAAAAGGAAGTATACTTGGTCTACACATGTGGGAATGGCTTTCTTTTTGGACAACTCAGCTAAACCAGGAAAAGCAAAAATGGATAGTACAACAAAAAATCCCTGCGGGTAGGGGTTATTTTGATTGTTACTATAAAAGAACCTATATGACAGGAAAAGTGGTGATTTTTAGTCATAAGGAAAAGTGATCTGATTGCTTTTCACTGTTGCAGGATCAGTGGCACATTCAGTAAAAATTAATTTAGTAAATTCCACACAAACAGAATGAATTGCTACTTCATAGAACATRTTATCAATCTGTGGTGATAACTGCTGGAAGAGGTCATGAAGGTAAATAATTCAGAAGTACTTTCTAAAGTACTGGTTCATTTAATGAGCATTAATAATTCTTAYAGTTCTGAAACTTAAAATGACAGCGTGTACAAATGTGCCCCTTGTGCGTCAGAGCATAAAATGTTAATCAGTAAAGACCTTCCACCTTTCTCATGCTCAGCACAGTGCAGAGGTGCATCATTGCAACACTTGCTTCCTGTTTGACTTGAAGCCAGGAAGAGTTGCATGGTCATTGGAGGATATCACACCTATGAATTGGTGTTTTGATCAAATACAGCAAACCCTACATTTATTTGAACATACATTTATTGATAAATTTATAAAGAGGTATTTTATTCAGTCCTTTAAAAAATTAATTTTTCAAGGGTAGAATGAGTTACTATGTGGAGGGCTAAACATGCTGGTAAGAAGGGATGGAGCTAAAACTTCCTAAATGATGACTTCTTGAAATAGACACGTGAAATWAATTTTTAGCTTCAGTCTGGTTTCACTTTATCCTGAACTAAAACAGAAATACTTWATGAAAGCCAGCAAAATAGATTCCATCACATTAGACTCATATATATGGCCACACATTTGATCTCTCTACTTTCTGCCCTGCAGACAGTGTATCCTACTAACACATACATGTCTGTGAATCATAGAGTGGTTCATGTTGGACAGGACCTTTAAAGGTCATCTAGGTCCAACCCCCCTGAAATGAGCTGGGACATCTTCAGCTTTATCTGAATCTTGTCCAAGCTGGTTTTGAATATTTCCAGGAACGGGACGTTTGCCACCCCTCTAGGCAACCTGTTGAAGTATTTTACCACTCTTACCATGAAAAATTTCTTCTTTATATTTAGTCTCCATCTACTCTCTTTTSGTTTAAAACCATTCCTCCTTGTCCTATCAGCATATTGTGCTGACTCTCTCCAAGGTGCATTGGGGCAATAGTGTGGGAGGTTGCATAATACCTGTGGAAAAAATCTAAATTACCACTAGTCCTTCTCTAAAACAAATGGAGCTTCCAGCAACTGCATGTTCTCTTACAGTAATAGGTGTAAATGCAAAGCCTGTTTGTTGCAGGTGGTAAGTCTGGAACTCATTTATTTAAGCATGGTGCCTTGTGTCTYCTRTGTAGGAACTCCTGACGCGTTTTCYCAGCTGCTCACGTGCCCGTACTGTGACCGAGGGTACAAGCGCTTCACCTCTCTGAAGGAACACATCAAATACCGCCATGAAAAGAACGAGGATAACTTCAGCTGCTCCTTGTGCAGTTACACCTTTGCGTACAGAACGCAGCTCGACCGCCACATGACATCACACAAATCAGGAAGAGACCCAGTAAGTGGCATTTGGATTATGGTTATTGTCCTCTGCAGCAACGCTGTGGTTTGTTATGTGGGCAGAAATGTGCAGAGAGGGTAAACTGTTCACAGCAGATCATCTGTGTGCTCATGGTCCAGGCCCAAAGAACACGCTCAAGCTTGCTGCTCAAGTCAGGCTTTTTCTGTAGTTGTCAAAGTTTGAGATCTCAATTCCTGTTTTCATTCATCTAGGCACTAGGGTTGTTTTCAGAAGTGCTTTATTACATTTATAGGTAATTTGTTGGTTTTTTTCTGTTCATTGGATACCGTTGCATAAAAATTATTACTTAAATCTAATTTCAAGCCTTTAATGAAACATTTCCTTTTTTTTTTTCATAAGTCCTGTTTGAATAATTCACAATTACTGTAGCATTTCTGCCCTTAAGAAACAAACCATTGTGTTGCTTGAACTGTGAGGTACAGTTTTTAAGTGCAATTCATGCTGTAAGACAATATACAAACAATTAGTGCTTAAAATATGGTGTTAAATGTGTGAAATATGATGTTAAGTACTAAATGAAGCAAGAGAAAAGGCTATAGATGTTATAAGCTTGTTTTATCTGGTTCATAGGCTGACCTGAGGGCATGGTCCCTGGCATGTCTTCCATGAGTTTACTATCTGATCATAACCATCAGAAGATCTTAAGTCTCTGTTCTCCCCATCCTCTTTTTCTTTTCTTTTTTTTATCCCCACAATGTCCTGTCATCCATCCCCAGCACATGCTTATCAGAGGCCCTCTGAGGCTCAGGAACCAACTGAAACAGTCAGGAATTATCCAGAGGAAAAAACATACAGATTTTCCACCACCAAGTTAAAGAGGCTGGGATATGTTTCCTTCAGAGGACAGACTAGAAAGATTTATAACCTCCAGAAACGAAACAGGAGACAAATACAACAGAAAAATTAAAAACTGGATGTAAAAGTAAAGGTACTTCCAACATTTCTGGTAGCACCAGCCCAACAGGCTGTAGCCCAGAGTAAAGGAAGATGCTTTATTTAAGGAAACCAAAGTAAAGGAGATGTTTTTTTACACATTGGCTGTTAACCTCCATCCTACAAAGTATCACCAAGTCCAACAATTTAACAGGGTTAAAAATTTATGATACATTTTTGTACACAAGTGTTCACATTCACAGGTCAATTAAATTGGTACAAAAAGTATCAGCCATCCTGCTGCAAGGATTTTGTCGTCTTCACAAGCTTTGGATTAACCTCACCAGCATATTCTGGTGTGGCAGTTCTTTTTTACTCAAATATGCTTCCCGTGAACAATTAATTTCTGTTTCGCTTCCTTTTTGGCTTGGCTTGCACTTTAAAAGTTACTTTCATCTTACATTCATCTTWTATTTCTAGCTATAAAATCTATGAATGCTATTTATATAATGCTTTTCTTGTGGGCTACCACATTTGTTTTCAGTCTTTTCAGTTACMAGCCTAAAACCATAAGAATAAAGTAGTTGGGGGAGATAGAAGCCATCCTTCCATGCAGTTTGAATGAAAAAATAAAAAATACCAAATGAGTAAACACTCAGAAGAATTGCTAAAAAAGATAGCTTAAACTGTATTCCCACAAAAATATTTTAACGGATTTATACTTTCGAAGGCACAGTGTATTTAGTTAATATTGTTTCTATGGAGTATCTGGAACTCAGTATTACACCTGTGAAAGTGTGTTCTTTTCTCTCAAGCCATAGCCAGAATTAAAACTACAATGGTTTAGATACTTGGTAAATGTGAAATACTTGTTTGTTTATGTTATTGTTGCAAAGTTGYCATGTCTTTAAAATTGGCTGCATATACATGATTACATCATTTGAGTAATGGAAAATTTTGTCACTAGTAAAGTGTAGACCTCCTGGCTGTGGATCTTAAACAGCTGCATGTTTAAAACTTGATGTCTTACTCTTAAAGAACTTCACCTGACCATAGATTATTTGGATAACTTTGTTAGCTGGTAATGTCCATCATGTGACAATCTTGTAGTTGTTCTGTACAAAGAAACAAATGAGCAAAGATAAAATCTAGCTTAGTGAAGGCAGTGGAGGGGGTACCTGCACACTGGGCCTCCTTCTGAATCAGGGGAGGGTATACAAAACTTCTACTCCTGCTGCAGCAGAGAGCTGAGAGCCATCCTGCACCACCTTCTTTTTCTTTCCTCCCTCTTCCCCCTGCTCCTCAAGGCACCCTTGGCTGCTCCTACACCACTAACAGTTGGTAGGAGGTGATGCTGTATTTGTTGTCTGCCTTCACATGCGAAGCACCAAAAGGGATGTTGAAGTGTGAAAAAGTACTTCTTATATTTGTTTTCATTTTTTTTCTCATAAATTTRTGACGCACCTGTAGGTAGTTTTTCAGAATTTCACAGTGTTGTGCACACTGCTGAGAAATGGCAGTTCTTGGAAACCATGGTCAAATCATSTGTGAAAAACCCCTGATATACCTGTAATTTTTGTCTTCCAAACAACTTTGGAGGATTATCATTAATTAGTTTTGTTCTCTGGTGTGAGAGGGGTGGGCTTCAGTCCTCAGCACAGTAAACATTTGGTGCAGGGATGTATTAGTGGCAATTACAGACCTTAATGCTGGTGTTTCTTCTTTCAGTTCTTGAAGGAGTGCAGAAGAATATTCTTTGAATGTTGCAGTTAATTAACTGCTCACTTTAATGAGCAGAAAACAGCAATTATATACAGTGTATTAGAAATATATCACATATCTCAGGCACAAACTAATGTGGCCTAACAACACTGAGGTGGAGAAAACCATTTGAATCTGAGAAAAGAAGGTGAAAGTATTACAGGTGGTACTTTGGAGAAGTGTTGTGATTTCTCAGCTACATTTAAACAAGGTCMTTCAAAGTAATTCTGAACAGTAGTACGAGAGACAGCAAGAAAGCTGAACAGAGAGTTACAAATATAAGAAGCTAAGGCAAAATAGATTTGGAAACACTACCTAGCAGAAAGCTTAAAGCACCTTACAACTATGACTGGGAAAACAGGAAAACTCATTAAAATTGTGATAAGTGGAGTGTGGACTTCCATGCCTTAGAAAAAGAACATTWGATTTTAAAGACTGGAGTAGAAACATTTCTGGCAGATTGCATACATGCACTGATACTTAGTATGAATATTTWTGTAGTCCAGGACCTGCAGTAACTGTATATATCCTGAGTTCTGTTAGCTTGTGTAATTCAAGACAAACGGTAGTAACTGATTCTCAGCAGGCTTAAGTAAATCCTGACACGGTCCTCTAGACTCATTGCAGTTGGATCATTTAAAGTGAAATGCAGTGAGTCAGCCACAGTCTTCTAGAACATCATCTTCAAGGGACTTAGTTAAACAGAGCTGAAAAGCCATGTGAACTAGCAAAAGACAGCTGACAAACCGGGAATGAGGGTCTGGTGCTAACTGGGAAAAACTTGAGTGGAGACCTCACTGCAGAGCCCAGGCGGAGGCAGGAAGCWGCTCACCCTGAGCAGGGTGGGAGCAGTATCTGCTGAGAGGCAAAATCTGCAGCTTAACCAACTGCTTCTCCCAGTGGAACTGTTGAATTAGAGTATGTGGAAGTAATTTAGATGATTTTACTTCAATTTGTCTTCTGTTAAAGGAGGACAGGGAGTAGGACAGGAAGGGTTGATAATTTGGACAGCATATCTCATAGCAGAGAGTTCAGACTTTCATCCAGCAATCTGCACAGCCACAGGTTCTTCAGATCTGCAGGCATGTCTCACAGCAGGGTCACCATCCTGTGTTTTATCCATCCCTGCTTCTCCAGCACAGTTCTCAGCCCCCAGTTRTCATGTCTGTGCTCAGGAAGAGCCCTAGCACCCAGTAAGCATCTGCTCCCAGTGCTGCCAAGCACAGCAGGCCAGGGCCAGAGGTCCCCCCCATGCTTTCCCACCAGAGGTAGCTGATCCACACCTGCTGTTGGTGGTGGGCAGCCTGTTTGTCCCTGGAGTCTATGAACASCTCTGTTCATGAGTTTATCAAAATGCTTGCCCAAGTTACCAAAAATCTGCAGTGCATCCCCATAGTGGTAAAGTATCTTTTTGCCAAATGAGCTCTATTGAAAAAGGAGCTGCTGGGTTTTTCTAATAAACAAGTTTTTTGAACAGAAAAAATCCTAKTTCCTCTGTTCTATGTTGATAATTAAGCTGTTTCAACTTTAAAARTGCGTGTAATTTTTGTTCTTAAAAGTACACATTCATAGATTTACACAKTTTGTGGTAAAATTACAAATCTTGACCGTATGTGTCACGTATATGCTACATATATTTATATGTCTGTCTTAGCGTTTGCTTTTTTTTAAACTAGTATAGCAATAAAGACAAAAACAATTTAGAACTTAACAATAAATGAATGCTCTCACAAGGCAAAATCTAACAAAAATAATCATAGAGCTTCAGTGCAAATAGTGAAAAGGTTTGGTGTTTTGTACTTGGGAAACCCCTCCATATTTTTATTTGTTTTCTAGTTTCTCACATTTATTTTGCAAATTAATTGTGACCAAGAGTACCTTTATTGTCACTAAGCTACCTTCTCTTGAGCAGTCCTGTGGCATCATTCATTATATAGAGGGATCCAAGGCCAACAGTAAGCCCTGGAAGCATGTAAATGGAAAAATCAAGTCAACCGATTAAAGTTTAAACAGGTTTCTATAGACTTTAATGTTTTTCTATCCTGCATGAAATATTCTGTGGGTAGTGGGCTTGGGGTTTTTCCCTGATGGTTTTGCTTTCRCAAGTAGAACTAGCATTCATCCTGGAACTTCCTACTAACATGTCAGTGTAAACTTCGCCTGAATTTAGGAGAAGGGGCAGTTATATTTTGAGTTTGTTTTGTTCCTTTCTCTTTACTGTATCAGATTTATTCAGAAGAAATGTGTGCCTCCATTTTTACCTGATTTCTAATTTGTTTCCTTTTTCCATACCGCCTTCAGTCTCTTACAATTATGGTTGATTCTTTTTGGGTTTGTATGGCTTTTTCTATGTTGCAATGTGAAAATAGAAGGTGTTTCTGCAAGATGCTGTCCTGTACAGTAATTAAGACTTCTTTCTTACAGAGACATGTGACACAGTCCAGCGGTAATCGAAAATTCAAGTGCACTGAATGTGGAAAAGCTTTTAAATATAAACATCACCTAAAGGAGCACCTACGAATCCATAGTGGTAAATAAATCAAGCATTGAATTGAGTACTAATGTTGCCATTTCTGCTCTTTATAACTTTGATGTAATAGCAGTCTTGTAAGTCTAAGTTTAAAATACTGGTGTTTTCCATATATTTTTCCCTCTGGAATACTGCAAGCACTGACTGCAGCCTTCAGCTCTCTGCGGGGAATATGTAGAAAAACTCAAGAGGATTTAYAGTTGCAACTTAATCTCTTACAATTAAGGAAAACATGACTTGTCACAGGAGAGATGAGGACATCTTTCTGGTCCTTTGCACTTGTCTGTTTTTCTTCAATGTTGCAGATCATTCAGWGTGTTACAAGCCTTGCTAGAGAATTTTAATTGATAATAATCAGGACATAAGAACTGAGTGTTCCTCCTGAGGCTGTAATTGACATAATTCAAGATTAGTCATACTAAAGTAGGCTCAGGACACAATTTATTGGATAAGTTATAAGAAATCTTATATAAGAAGTTAGAAGTTAGTGGTGGAACTACTTAAATGAAGTTCAATGAAATCTGTAATTGTCAAATAGAGAAATACTAGAACACGTGATCATGTGGGTTCCATCTTATATCTAATGGATCACAAATTACTAAATGAGCCTTGGCTCAGAGCTATACTCTTACTGTTCAATTCACTAGATAAGATTTTTTTTTTCCCCAGGACTCTTCGAGAGGTCATTATGATGTATTTGTTCTGGTAATTATTGTTTGATGAAGTTGTGCTGTAACTTGGTTAACAGTTGCATATGCCTTTTCTCTTTTCTTTTTTATTTTTCTTCTGTTCAGGAGAGAAGCCATATGAGTGCCCAAACTGCAAGAAACGTTTTTCCCATTCTGGTTCATACAGTTCACACATAAGCAGTAAGAAGTGTATTGGTTTGATGCCCGTGAATGGTCGAGCCCGGTCAGGGCTCAAGATGTCTCAGTGCTCCTCCCCTTCCCTTTCTGCATCACCAGGTAGCCCAGCAAGACCACAGATACGACAAAAGATAGAAAATAAACCCTTGCAAGAGCAGCTTCCTCTTAACCAAATTAAAACTGAACCTGTGGATTATGAATTCAAGCCCATAGTGGTTGCTTCAGGAATTAATTGTTCAAACCCTTTGCAAAATGGGGTTTTTAGTGGTGGTAGCCCATTGCAGGCAACCAGTTCTCCTCAGGGTGTGGTGCAAGCTGTTGTTCTACCAACAGTAGGTCTGGTGTCTCCCATAAGCATCAATTTAAGTGACATTCAAAATGTACTAAAAGTGGCAGTGGATGGTAATGTAATAAGGCAAGTACTGGAAAACAATCATGCTAATCTTGCGTCCAAAGAACAAGAAACAATCAACAATGCATCTATACAACAAGCTGGCCATTCTCTCATTTCAGCTATCAGTCTTCCTTTGGTTGACCAAGATGGGACAACCAAAATTATCATCAACTACAGTTTGGAGCAGCCAAGTCAACTTCAGGTTGTTCCACAAAATTTAAAAAAAGAAAACTCTSTTCCTGCAAATAGTTGCAAAAATGAGAAATTACCACAAGATCTCACAGTGAAGTCTGAGAAAGATAAGAACTTTGAAGGAGAGACCAACGATAGCACTTGTCTTCTTTGTGATGACTGTCCAGGAGATCTTAATGCACTTCAAGAATTAAAGCACTATGAAACAAAAAGCCCTCCTCAGCTTCCCCAGCCCAGTGGAGCAGAAGCTGAGAAACCCGAGTCCCCTATCCCATCAGAAACCGGGGAGAACAACTTGTCTCCTGGTCAGCCACCTTTAAAGAACCTTCTGTCGCTCCTAAAAGCGTATTATGCATTAAATGCACAACCAAGTGCAGAAGAGCTTTCAAAAATAGCAGATTCTGTAAACCTACCATTGGATGTGGTAAAAAAGTGGTTTGAAAAAATGCAAGCTGGACAGATTTCTGTGCAGTCTTCTGGACCATCTTCTCCTGAACAAGTTAAATTAAGCAGCCCTGCAGACAACGATGATCAGGCAGCAACTTCAAATGTGAGCGAACCCCAGAACAGCACAAATAACTCACAAAATCCTGTCAGTACAACGAAATCTCAGACTTCACCAGGGGCTTCAACTCTGAATGGTTCACACAGTAGCACGCCATCTGCATCACCACTAAACCTTTCTTCATCAAGAAATTCACAGGGTTACACGTACACAGCAGAGGGTGTACAAGAAGAGCCACAAATAGAACCTCTTGACCTTTCGCTACCAAAGCAACATGGAGAACTGTTGGAAAGATCTACCATAACTAGTGTTTACCAGAACAGTGTTTATTCTGTCCAAGAAGAACCTTTGAACTTAACTTGTGCAAAAAAAGAACCACAAAAGGACAACAGTATTACAGACTCTGATCCTATTGTAAATGTAATCCCACCAAGTGCCAATCCCATAAATATTGCTATACCTACAGTCACTGCCCAGTTACCTACAATTGTTGCCATTGCTGACCAGAACAGTGTTCCCTGCTTGAGAGCTCTCGCTGCCAATAAGCAAACCATTTTGATTCCACAGGTGGCTTATACATACTCTACTACAGTTAGTCCAGCAGTTCATGAGACGCCACCAAAACAGATCCAAGCCAATGGAAATCAGGTACTTCGGTCCCCATATTCCTACATGATGTACGTATGATGTATTCAATCTGTACCTCTGCTGAACTAACAGAAAGCTATCAAGGTGAACTAAATAAAAATATAAATACGAGCTATCAGGCTTATTTGACTTGATTGTAAATAGGTAATAGATATTACTGTTGTGCGCTCTGCAAAGCTAGTTAGCTCAGGCAGCTTGAGTCCAGACTAATGGAAACTGTTGTGCGTGGACAACTCAGTTGTTCTCCATATTTAATCTTCTAGGACATTAGTGCTCACTATTCTAAAGACCATCTAATGCTCCTGATCAAAAAGCAAAGTAAAAATATGGCTTTTGTCTTTTGCTGGCTCTGCATCTCCTCTTACCCCATAWTCAGAAAATAAACTCTTTGGAACTTTTGGTTACTCCTTTCGTGCTGCTCTGCTTCCTTGGTTTGCAGAGTAGCTGAATTCATCCTACACCATAATGTCACTTTAAACAAAATGCAAATATATTCTCAACTGAAAGTCAGGGAGATATTTCTCTTCGTCTGCCATTCCTGTATCCTGGCTTGTTCCTCCCTGGATACATCATGGGATCTGATTGGGATCAGTCCTCCTGAGAATCACCTGTGAACATTAAGGTAGGGACAGGGCAGAAGAGAAAAGTGGCTGAGAATCTTAGCCACTTAGAAATCTTAGAAATTGGTGGTCTAGCATTTTATTCAGGCTTCCATATTGCCAGAGACTCAGGAGCCTTGAAGAGTTACCAGGCTGCTTATATTAAAAGTTTGAGGCTAACATGTACGTGCTGCTGATATCAGTAGAAAATACTGTGCTTTTACAGGGAAGCTTTAGCACTTAAAATGCTTAAAAATACACAGCAGTTATTTTTTTGAAAATATTTACTAATGACAGTACTTGAAGTCTCCTAAATTTTGGGTTAAACAGTACTTGTGGTAGTTTCATGAGGAAGAGGGTAGTCAAATATGCAAATATGAATGGTAATTTAAATAGCTTCTTTGTGAAAACTTCAGCAAAAACAGTCTTTTAACTTCATAAAATCTGTGAGGCAGCAAAAGGTAGGTGACCAGCATTAGCTGAAAAGTGCAGTTAGGTGGCAAATTTGCTCTTCCCACTTACTGAAGTGCTTTGCAGGTCTGTAATACTGCACTTATYTTATGGGCCCTAAAATGCAGCACGCCAGCATAGTTTAGACCTGGCCAACAGTCATATTTGGATGTGATTAATTGAAACCAGTCCCAGTGAGGAAATCTGCATCTGGTTGGTGGCAGGGACTGCAAAGCAGAACAGTGCAGTAAAGGATTTTTTTAACTGTAGAAGTCTAAACAATTTTGTTTGGCTATTTATGGAATTGAATGGGAATAGCAGCTTCAGTTTATGTGGATGACTTCTTTTATTAGAGTTAACTTATTTTTGTAATTTTTCTGAAGGATGAAAGGCAAGACACTAGCTCAGAAGGAATATCCAATTTAGAAGATCAAAACGATTCTGATTCAACACCCCCAAAGAAAAAAATGAGAAAGACAGAAAATGGGATGTATGCATGTGATTTATGTGACAAAATATTCCAGAAGAGCAGCTCGTTATTGAGACATAAGTATGAACACACAGGTATGTACTAGGAAAAGACTTTTCTGATTGTTATTTCTTTGGTAACATGTAACTGATAATCTCAACTGGAATCCAATTCTCAGGCAGTGTAGGGAAGTGTAGCAGTCCTTACTGCCTGTGCTAAGCTTTCTTTAGAAACCCCTGGTTTGTATATTTGTTTGACAGAACAGCAGTTCTTCCTTTCTTTAAATTTGTTAGACCTAAACCCTAAATAGAAAAATGGGAGGTTTTGCATCTGGCTTGTGGATAATCATCTGCRAGTTACAGCCTATAAATGAGGATATATTACTTCTAATATACCTTGCCTGGTCATAAATTTTGAAAAAATTAAAAATAAAAGCTGTGAAAAAAGGGTTGTGTATGTATTTGATACTGTGCTTGAAAAGCAGCATGCCTATCTGGCATGAAGGATTTTCCAGCTGAGCTACATTTATGATGCCCTGAAGTGAACAGCTTCACTATTCATTAGACATAGAATCTAACTGCTAATGAACACCCTTTTGGCTTTGATTTTTATTTTTAATTTTCATAGTTGTTCCTTTTGGCTCAGGTTCTGGTATCTTTAGGATATTTTTAATACCTCTTTCTCTCTTATTTTTTCTGTGATGTCTTAAAGTAAGAATTTTTTTCTTTTATTGATTAGGTGCCAAATATATATTGGGTTTTGTATTATAGATTCTTTTCTTGCTGGCTGTTATCTTCTCTTTCCCCATATCCATTAAATAAACTCCTTAGAACTTCTGGCTACTCCCTTCATGCTGCTCTACTTTCTTGGTTCACAGAGCAGCTGAACTATTATATTAATTATATTTCTGCATACATTTTAGTGTTATCTCACATATAAAATTAAAAGCATAACAAATTCTTTTTGGTCTTGATCAATTTTCTCAAGTTGTATTCATTAAGGGTATCTTATTCCATACCTATACTGTCCTGAGGCTCTTTTAACTCCTCCTTTTCCTAGCAGAATTGTTCTTCCTCTGCCAGTTTTAACTTCAGTGTAACATTCAAAATCATAGAATCATTTAGGTTGGAAAAGACCTTTAAGATCATTGACTCCAGCCATTAACCCAGCACTGCCAAGTMCACTGGTAAACCCTGTCCCAGATGTGCCACATCTGCTTGTCTTTTAAATACCTCCGGGGATGGTGACTCAACCGCTTCCCTGGGCAGCCAGTGCTTCACAAMCCTTTTGGTGAAGAAACTTTTCCTAATTTCCAATCTAAACCTCCCCTGGCACAACTTGAGGCCATTTCSTCTTGTCCTATCACTTGTTTTTGAGAAGAGAGACCAACATCTGCCTTGTTGCTTCTTTGGCATGAGATGACMTGGATGTGCTGGTCATCGGTGTAGTGTGGCCAGAAACGTGATGTCTTGCTGTCTTTGTCTTTTAYGTGTGAGCTAAGACTGCGAAGTCATTTTGTGTAACAACTTTAAATGTCAAAGTCAAAATAACACTGCTAGGCTCCTGATACATTTATAAGAAACTCTCAAAACAAGACAGTAGCTGGAAAATAGCAGAAACACACTGAGTGAAACACATTTTTTTCATGTCAATGTATGCATAGTCAGCAAGTTTTGTACATAAAGCATTCAGCCTAGATTTTAGAATTATTTTCATTTTACCTGTATCATGGAAGGACTTGGTACACCAAAAGCAACATAAAAACTTAGCTAGTTTTAAATTGCCATCAACATATAAAAGTTAAAATGGTTTCAATTGAAAATAGTGTATGCAAGAAAAGTGTCTCATTTTCTAATTTATATTTGCACTTTTTTGGTGCTAAAAGTTATATATGAGAATCTCTTTATCCTCCTATGATGAGTTTTCCTAAAAAACTTAAAATTACTGTAGTGATTGTGGCAATGTACCCTTTCACCTTTGCCCTTTGGGCTCAGGAGAGAAACTYGGGCTGATAATGCATGGAGTAGAACATCTTGTTATATAAAATTTAATCTATGCTAATATGTTCATCAGCAGCATTTTACAATGAAAACARCAGTGTACATTTTTAAAACTTCAGCTACAAGATGCCCAACTGTTTGTGCTTTATTTTACAGGTAAAAGACCTCACGAGTGTGGAATCTGTACGAAAGCATTTAAACACAAACACCATTTGATCGAACACATGCGACTGCATTCTGGGGAAAAGCCCTACCAATGTGACAAGTGTGGAAAGAGGTTTTCCCACTCGGGCTCTTACTCTCAGCACATGAACCATCGCTACTCCTACTGCAAAAGGGAGCCCGAGGAGCGCGACAGCRCCGAGCCCGAGGAGCTGGGCCCCGAGGCGCTGAGCAGCGAGCACGCCGTGCCCAGGGCGTCCCCCTCGCAGATCGACTCGGATGAGAGGGAGAGCCTAACCAGGGAGGAGGAGGAATTCAGTGAAAAAGAGGAAGAGGAGGAGGAAGAAAAAGACATAGAGGGACTTCAGGAAGAAAAAGAATGTAGGGAACTCCAAGAAGTAGGGGATGCGGAAGAAGTAGCAGCAGTAGAAGAGGAAGAAGGGAAAACTGAAGGTGACAAGAATGATGAAGCTGTAAATCAAGCAAGCAATGCAGAACCAGAAGTTATACAAAATAATGGGCAGGTGTCAGAAGAAAATAATGAATAAAGCTTACATGCTAGGTTTTTTCTATAAGGAAAAAAAAATTGGTAATGAAGTTCCTTCTATATTATACATGCTTTTCATGGAAACGCAGTAGCCTGCATACTGTGATTTCTGTTCACTACTGTGTAAAAAAATATATATATAAAAAAAATGAAAAGAAAAAAAAAAGAAATCCAGGTGTGCCTGAACCTCAAACTTAGTAATTTTTCACACAGTTTTCAAAGTTAGGAACAAGTTTATAACATGAAGCAGATTAGAAAAATACAGTGACTCTGGAAGCAAAGATTTACCAGGTTGTAGGAAACCTGATTATTAGACAAGCATCTGGCATTGTTTTATCAGTATTAATTTTCATTCTTAAGTTGATTAATTTTTAAACTGTACAATTGGGAGAGATTTATATGATTTTTTTTTTATGGTAAAGCATTTCCTAAATCCACTTCAGTATTTTCTTATGTTTTACAATGTGAGAACTTCTGCACTACAAAATTCCCTTTTGCAGAGACGTGTAATGCAGTTGCAAACAGTGCTTGGCTACCTTTGTAAATTCAACCTAGAAGGTAGCAGTTTATGACATTAGATGTTGTAGTAGAGCATATTATCATTTAAAGTGTATTGTTAGCCTTAAGGAAGAAGATGATAGAAGAACTGAAGTTTCTTACTCATGTGGTTAAAAATGTAGTTGAGAAGATTGTCGTTGAGTTCTGATTGCAGGGACTAACAGTGTTAATACTGGTAAGGACAGGAAAGTTGTCAAAAACAGTGTTTGTAATTGTGTTTTGAGTATGTAGTAACAATATGAAGGATATGATATGAAGCTTTGTATCTCCTTTGGCCTTATGCAAGACCTATGTGCTGTAAGTGCCATTTATCAGTATTACAAAGGCTCTAAGCAGCCTTTATCCAATGTGTGGCCTACAATAACTAGCATTTGTTGATTTGTATCAAACTTCTAAACTATTCATGGGGAAAAAACACTCAGCCATCAGAGAAGTAAGAACACTGGTATATTTCATTATTTAATTATTTGGTGGTATTTTGGGTTAATACCTGACTTGCAGAATTTCTCTACAATAATTACAAGGGAAATTTTCTAATCTGCTTTATTGCTTTATTGGTTTACTTTAATTTCAGACACATACATGACATGTTATCTGGCTCATAAGTATTTTCAAATGTTAGTTATTATGGACCCCATTTATTAACAATGTTAGCTGATTTTTACCTATCAGTATTATTTTRTTTCTTTTAGTTTATAGATCTGTGCAACATTTTGTACTGTATGTCTTCAAACCTGGCAGTATTAATACCCTTCTTACTGACATATGTACCTTTTTAGTTTTAGAAAACTTTTATATTTATGTGTCTTATTTTTATATTTCTTTATTTATTACACAGTGTAGTGTATAATACTGTAGTTTGTATTAATACAATAATATATTTTAGTATGAAAATTTGGAAAGTTGATAAGATTTAAAGTAGAGATGCAATCGGTTCTCTTGCATTGAGATTTGATTTAACAGTGTTATGTTAACATTTATACTTGCCTTGGACTGTAGAACAGAAGAATTAAAATGGGAATGTATTAATTTTACAATTGCAATCAATTCATTTTACCTTTACCCAGTTTTTAATATAAAGCTCTTAAATTTTGAAATTCACTGTGTGACTAATAGCATGATGCTCTGCAGTTTTATTAAGAGATTAGTCTAACCATAAAACTCTCATTTCCTTAGTAAGCCAAATTAGAATAATCTTATAAAACAGTGTTGGGAACAATGTTTAACATTTTTGTGCCAATTTGTTCCTGTATTCATGTATGTATGTTACAAATCTGAAACTTCATTTTTAAGTTCCTTGTTACATCATGGTCATTTTCTAGTTTTTTACCAGACTCCCCATCTCACAATAAAATGCGTCAACAAGCCTGACTTACTGTCATTATTCTGGTAATGTAGAAAGTGCACTTAAATGATTTCTATGAGAAGTTACTGAGACACAGCTCCTGCTTCAGTGACAGTCCTGGGTTTCRATGGTACATAAGGAGCGTGGAAGTGAAGGAAGGGTTTGAACAGTGTGCAGGCACAGGGATTGCCACATTAGTGCATTGATTTACCAGTGTCAGGAGAACAACTGAGTTTTCAAAATGAACTATGTGGGTTGTTCTTTTGGGTCTTTTTATTTTGCTGTACCTATCTAATGTACTGTTCAATGCTATTTTTCAATAAGACTGCTTTTAAATGAAATGAGTCTACAACTGTTTTCTTGACTTAGCAGTAAGTTAGTTGGCCATGGAAAGGCTGATGTATCTATTGCTGTTGAACTTCACAAAGACACAATGCCAACATTGCAGATATATAATTTCAGTAATGTAAGTATAAAGGTTTGAAAATTTTTACATATATGCATGGTTACAATGTTTTGCCATTCAAGAAAAGTTTACAGACTGTTCTTTAAGCAAAGTTCTCTTCTTTAATGATCCCTAAAATGGAATTTCAGTTGTTAATATGGGGAGCGGGGGGTTCACAAACATCATGTAAGTTACTTTGTATTCACATACCTAAGTTTTGGATATTTCTCCATCTTGTTATCTCAGTATTAATACATACAGAGGATTTGTCCCATATAGTAATCATTTTTCTTCCTGTGCATCTTGCTGTACAGGATATAAATACTGCACTTTCAAGTAAGTTTCTACCTTCATAGCATCATTGAGCTAAATGTGTGAAAGCTGTTTTGAAGAAACCAACCATTTGTGTTGCATTAATAATATTGTCTTGTAATTATTATAATAACAGAATTAATCAAGTGGTTCCAAATTTCTCCCAGGTAGAACTGTCTCTGCTCTCTTTTAGGTAATGAAACACACTTTCTTGAAACTATTTTAAGATTTTCATATTTTTCATATTCCAAGATGTTTGTGGTAATAAACCCAGTGAGACATTTGTTGAAATTGGAAAATTTTATTGTCTTTAGTAGTAGAACAGAGAACTTTGGTAAACCTAAGATTTCTCATGTAAGTGACAGCTGAATGTAGAAGGCCAGTGATTGGGATAGAAAGTAAAGTCCAAGCAACTTTTACTCAGGAAATGTCATTGTTTTAGGGAGAGAAAATTTATATTCATTACTTACACTATGTTATTAACATTTTTATCTTCAAAATTGATTGGTGCATTGAGTTTTGCATCTGTTAAGCTCAGCAATGTCTTTGGTGTTTGTGACTTTGTAATATCATCTGTTACTTTTTTGAAAAACACAGAAACTGTGGTGTGTCTTCATTTAGTTGAGCAAACTCATGTGGAAGCCAGAGGTGCTTAGAGAATGCAGAAGCTATTCCCAGCCCCAGCAGTGAGATTCCAGCAGTGAGGAAGCTCAGTGTGTGTGGAGGTGCCTGGGCAGCTGTGACCGAGTCCAAGCCCCAGGGGAGCAGCAGCAGCCCAGCTGTGGCCATGTGGGTTTTGTGATTTTGTGACCTCTCTCTAAATTAATGGCAAAGCAGTTTCAAGGACAGTAAGTTTCCCATATGGAAAAAAAAAAAAAAAAAAAGGAGGGGAAAGCAGAAGCATAAAGCCTTTGGTTCTGTCCTTTAGAGATAAATGAAAGTTGGGAAGGAGCAGTGAACATGAGCTGTGTAGTTTTAATGAAGCTCCACTGTGTTGTGACCTGTTCTTCAGTCACAAGATGAAAAGTCCGTCAGCTGCCCTGTGTGCTCAAGCTGATGTCTGTGCCTGCTTCTTCCTCAGGCTCACCATGCATCCTCATCTTGGTACAGCACTCAGGGAGCAGGCTGGCAGAAAGAAAAGTGTCCTTGGAATTCAGCATGGGACAGCCCTGCTGTGCCTGGRGCGCTGGTTTTATTTCTGCTGCTGACCTGTCTCCAGAATGTAATGAACCAGCACCTCAAAATCASTTGYAGTTGCTAAATTGTGACAGTTGTATGTCCTCTTTTTTCAAATAATATGAGAAAGGGAAAATGTTACAGAATAACTATAGGAACATTGTTGCAGAAGTAAGTTTTGGCCCTGGGATGGGAAATACCCTTARGAGGTCCTGAGCTAATAGGAAAAGAAAGAGGGACTTAAGGCTGCAGAGAAAACTTTGAGGAGAGAAAACAAAGAATACACTGAAGATACACTGAGGAAGAGTAACTGCTCCTTCTCTTTCAGTAATACTCATATGGCATTGCAATGGTGATTTTGGTGGCATTCCCAAATTCTCCATAGCCACATTGCTTTCTAGCTGCTGTTTTTCTGGAGCAGCCTATCCATGTGTGCAATCAATAGCACAGCAATATTCAGCAATGCTGTATGATGACCTTGAAAGTTTTTTTAACATATTGTATTGAATTCCAAATAGATTGGAATGGATGCTAGAAAAAGAAATGAAAAAGTTCTGTTACTTTGGCTAATCTCTGAATTGCAATGTGCTTCAGTAAATACCTTAAATTTTAGTAGAATAATGCACTATGGCATATCAACCCAGAACATAACGTATTTACCCTAAAAGGCTGTGTTGTTCAGACTCAGTAAAAATTGCTTCAACTGCCAASAAGTGTTGTACTCACACTCTTGAGTGAAATTATTCTAATGCAATTATTGCTGGTACACCCAAAGTCTGTACAAGCCGCACTTTGCTCATGTTTGTGCTGGCAAAGTGTACCTGGGATGGTGGTGGCCACCAAACTGAATGGCAATTTGAAAGCAAAGCTATTTCCAAGATAGAAAATATGACAATACTAAAAGCTCCGTTTTTGCCACAGCAAAATTCTACACTGGGGCTTTTATCATCAAAGCAATGAAAGATCAGGACATGACACTCCAAACCAACAGAAGTCTATAACAGAGAAATGAAAATACTTCTTAGGGGCCAGAAGACCATTAGAGGTGAAGGTATTGGTGTGAGGATGAGAAAAGTCCATTTTGGTCCTGGAGGCTGTAGTGAAGACAGGTGATGGAGGAGGAGAGAGAAAAGAGCTTAATCTGCACTGTGCTGAGCACTTCTTCAAAGTGGGTTCTTTCTAATTCATTTACTACCAAGGTGTGAGTCTGCATACAATTCTCTGCTTGGATAGAGATTTTGATGTGTKTTTTGCAGTTCACAATCTGGTGCTTTAAAAAGTACTTTTTTTATCTTTCCTTGGCAGAATAGCTTGTTTAACTGTTTCTACAGTAATCTCTAAATTTCATCTGGGAAATTCAATATTAGAGTATCTTTCAAGACTGTGCTTTGTCATTTATTGTTCATATTTTTCTTGAACAGTTGTTACAATGMTATTTGCACAATCTGATTATCACCAAAAAAAAACCCACAAAAGAATGTGATGACCAAATTAACTCTCAAAAGTGACCAAACATTTACTACTTTTTTTTTTATCCCTCTGCTCTTTTATGGCCTCTGGTTACTAATCTGTCACACAGTCATCTTATTTGTGTATTTCATTCCTATCATATGCATTGTATATATGTTGTCTCTAGGGGGAACAGTATATTGTTATATATTCACTGCTTCACAAAAAGTAATCTGCTTTTTAAAAAACTAATTAAAAAATAAACCAATAGTTTGGACTAAACATGAAATGTGCTGATGAAAGGAGCACATTTGTGGCAGAGTTTGTCCTAGTAGCTTGTCAAATATGAAAGTCTTGTAGTATTAACCTAAAATTAGGTAAAGTTCTCTAAGGCCTTACCTCTACACTGGCGGATCCCCCAAAGGATCTTTAAAAATTATGAGAACAGTGKCAAGTAGTCTTTAGAATACATATTTGAGAATGCCATTTTGGTCTTTCCTTTGGTTTTCTAGTGAGCCTCAAGTCCTCTGATYCTGCCTTTAGATTTTGACATTTCTGTATTGGAGACTGTCCTTGGGTTTTGCTCATCATTGTGTAAACTAGGCTTTGTGTAATGATCACAAGATTTACATTTTGTGTTAATTCAGGAATAAAGGGGATAAATTATTAAATGCAAAAAAAAGCCTGAAACATGCCTACACTAATTTTGTGTCATTCCTGCTGAGCTTCTGTTCTTCTGCCTGGAAATCCTGCTCACTTGCAGCTTTGAGCCCAAAGATAGAGCAGCCTTACAGCATGTAAGATGACTGGGTCCTATTCCCATCTCTTGCCCTTCAACAGCTCTCTCTTTAGCCAAATTCTGCATGGATATCATCAGATCTCTTGAATTCTGTGAAACTTTCTACATTTTTAATTACAGGTAAGCTATTGCAAAGATATAGAGGGAGCATTTTGCTCTTTCAGTGTGCAAAAATAAAATCTGCTCAACCAAATTGTTCAAGAAATAAGTTAATGGGAAAATCTTGTGAAATCCTGAAACAAAACAAGGGCTCCCAACAGGTTTGCAAGTTCCTACACTCAAAAAGTGTACTTGGAATCATACCCCCTTCTCAAGCCAAGTGAATCCAATAATGGGACAACATCTCTGGGGACAGTAGTTCTCAACTTCTTTTGCCCTGGCTGAGCATAACACTCTCACTGGTCCTCTCCAAACCAGGAGYTGAGCTAAGACTTGTACAGACTCTGAGTCCTTGTGGTCTGAAAAGGCACAACTCCTCTGTTGGAGTGAGGGGGAGGAAGGTTTGACCCTTCAGGGAGCTGGAGTGGGTTGTCCTGCCAGCTGCACTTTCTTGTGAGCTGCTGCCCTGCTGGCCAGGCAGTGTTTGCAGTGGCCACAGTTAAAGGGTGACCAGGGCAAATGATCTCAGCTCTGGTTGCAGAGATAAGAGGGGCTTCCATCAAGGCAAKCTGGCTAAGCTGACTTCAAGTCAGCTTTTCTTCCCCAATTTAGACAGCTCCAAGGAATGCCTCAGGCACGAGCCAGCAGTCATGCTTTAGAGGAGCTGCTGGCTTACATTGCTCGAGCCCAGAGAAAAGCTGCCCCTCAGCCTGTAAATTRCAAATTCTTGAGAGTAGTGACTTGTGTTCCCCCAAAAATGGTATTGTCTTTAAAATCCTACTTTTRTCTTTTAATTCTCGCTTGTTATTGGCATTCTAGTCTCCCATACAATCTKTTGTGTCCTGAAGCTTAGGGAGAGGCACTTTATAAACCAAGAAACAAGGAATTCTACCATTTACATTTGTGATGAGTGTTATCACCATTTCTGTATCTTTTCCAACTGTGATTATAAGGTGAATTTTCCTGTCTTAGAAGAAAAAAAMCCATATTATATGAAATAATTGATGAATGGTAACGTAACTTGAATGGGATTATTCAGACAAAGTTGGGAACACAAGTGAGGACTCTAACATGGAAAAGCCTTCTGTCTCACTTTGGCATGCAGCTTGTTCTGAAGGACAGTGGCAAACAGAACATTTCTGTGATTTTCAGCAGCCCACTGGAGCTCAGCCATTAGCAGCTACACCACTTGACAAACTTATCCTCTTCCTCTGTGGTCAGAGGCCAATTCTTCAGCCCAACCAACTGTCTCAGACTTTGTACACAAAGTGTCATATGTGGGGTCAACAGATGCCAAAAAAAAGGGCTGGTGAGACTTTTGGCTAGGTGGTTGGTTGCCACCAGCAATTTACTTCCAGAAATGTTCCCAGAACCCAGAGGTGTTTGGGTCTTGTTGCTCCCTGCACAGGCTGATAYTGGGATTGTTGCTGTACATGGATTGTGAGGATCTGTCAGTCTGGAAGGAGCTCAGGTTCTGCCAGTGGCTCTCACAGAGGGGAAAGAATAAAAGCTTTGCTGATTCTTTATAGCTCCTGCTGGCCCAATACATCATCTTGTTCCTGGTAGGTTTTTGGTGAAGGTCACCTGTTAGGGACGTGTTTTGGCTCCCCAGCAGAGGCTCCGCCTGCAATCCTCAGGGGAGAGGAGTGGAGAGGAAAAAAACACCTCAGTGCAGCAAATTGCATGTATGTTTAAAAATACAAATTGTTCCATCCTTCTTTACAGAAATTRCTCATCTCATGATTACTTAAGTCAGTAAAATCATTGTAAGATCTGCTTTTTCACCCTTGCTGCTAAAGTGCTCTGATTTTTCAACATTAAGAAGAAACTTAATTTCTACTTTACTGTAGCTTCTTATTTAGTCTAGTTTGCTTCACCATTTACATTACTGCATTCCTTACTCTMTGATAGTGGAAATACATTTAATTCACTGAAATCTGAATCTGTTCAGCTCACTGCATATAAAACTAGTTGAAAATAGCTGGAAAATTTGATGTAAAAAATGAGGCATGTATTTTGTCRCAAGAACCATCTATGGGTCAAAGACCATTTGTGTTCCTTGTTTTTTAAACTATCTTTCAAAACTGCAGTTCAAGTCCATCTTCTGCTCCTCTGCTATCCAGTTCTGTCAGCTTTGCCCCACAGACCAAATCCACCCAAWCACTTGTGCATCCCTTGCTGCTGCTGTGGGTAAAGAAGGTTCTCATGCTGTGGCTGTGTTCCAGTGACTCTGCTGCTGGAAGAGCCAGCACTTGAAAGCCCCAGAGGAGGAGGCAGCCTGGCTTCATTGTTACACTAGAACTGCCTCAAACAGACCATTGCACCATGGTCTAGTCATAGACTTCCCTCTAAGCACAAATTGCAAATTCCTCTGGGATGTCTCATGGTTAATACCCTTGTATTTCACAAATAAGCCTTTCCTGTAATCCACTACCTGAGCTCTCTCCTGTAGCTTCTGAAATGCATTTTGCCCATCTGCTTAGGTATGTAGACACATTTTTTCCTGACATGGAGCTTTCTGAGTGCATGTTGATACCCAATTCTCCTTGGAAAGCAGTCTTTGCTCCCCCAAAAGGTGCATGCTACCATCAGTGTCATGCAGCTCATGGAGATGCTCTGCTGAATGACCAGCAGTGACAAGGAGTGGAAGAATGCTGCTGTATAATCYCTGAGGTGCTCTAAATTTAGCATAATTGTATATTTCTCAGCCAAAAAAAAAAAAGGCAGAAATAAATTAAATAACCTTGTGAAATATCATTCCCTTGCTATAAATATGTTGTAACCACCTACCGTGGTTTTTGGCCTTGATCTCCTAAGCAGTGGTATTTGTGATCTTGTGMTACTTGTCCCCTTCTCTCATCTTACATTTTGACCTGATGGTTATGCCTGGCCAATTTTGGCAGGGAAGGTGATGKGTCAAAGATGTGAAATCTTTGAATGACCTCTGAAACTTGGCTTCCTGGGGCAGAGGACCAAACMAATGTCCTTGCTAGGCAAAGACAGCTCTTACTGCATCCCTTACAGTGCAGTTCYGACCTGCACCCAGCATGTGCCATTGCTTGTCCAGCCAAGAGAGATAGGAAAGGTGAGACTKGGTTTCATTCATTCAGCCACCCTCTTGTTTATGCTGTTATTTGAAAGGACAGAAGATAAAAGAAACAAACACAAAAGTACAAGTATGAATGTCTAATTAGTGATTTACTATTGCACTGCCTTTAAACAGAGGACTTGAATTATGGTGCAAACTACACTGTCTGGCCATTATCCACATGGGACACTGCCAACAGGATTGATACCTCCATCTCCATCACAGGCTAAGAATCATGTTTATTTGTTCATTCTCCAGACAAACAAATACAGGATTCTGTCATGCAAAGTGGAACTAACCCAACAATGGAGTCTTTGTCTTCCAGGAGGGCCAGAATGGAGTGTGCTGCCTTGAAACCTCCTTGTTTCAGTTGAAGAAGTGAGTGCAAGTTTCATATGTCCTTCACGAGTGCTGTAACATGGACATAATCATGAATTATCTTGTTATTCCCACACCAGTGTGCAGTCCAAATGTTTTAGGTGGGTTTAAGCCTTTCTTGCCATTCTCCCCAAGCAATACAGGTGAAGGAAAATAAAGTCTGTGGGCTCTAATGGATTAATCAGCATGCTGATGCTGGTGCACTTCTGGGAATGCCAGAAGCAGATGCTTAAACCTCCTGAGAACTGTATTTCCAAACTTCAAGTCTGCAATTCAGCAAACCATTGCAGTCAGTGTTAGTAAATGTTGCTGCTGCTGCTGCTGGAAGGGAGAATCCAGCACCCTCTCATCCTCTGCCCTTTCCCAGTACAGCCCCATCTGGACTGATCCTTAACATGCTGACAAGTAACCACCCATTTTTCCTGGATTATTTTTCAGCTGAATCAGTTCCCCAAGTAACACCAAAGCAAGAGAAAGGGATTTTGGGGGCTGGATTTTCTCCTTTTATACTGGTGCAAAGCAGGCACTGAGCATGTTCTGAAATGTTCTTCACTTTAATTTAAAGCTGGTTTCCCAAAAAAACCCAACCTGTACAGTTTATTAGTCCAAGACACATATCCCAGTATCAGTGCTGAGATACAATTTAGGAGAGGTCCTCTCATTGTAGTCAGCAGCAGTAACAGGTCTTAGTTAAACCCAGACTACTGGCTTTGCTCTGCTCTTAGTCCTGCACTGACATTGGTTACTCTGAAATGTAAGTAAGCAGTGTTGTGTAAATGAACTCTTTTGTTCCCTGCATGTGTGACTTCCAGCTACTGCTAAAAACTTAATTTATTTTGTGATGCAAGCAGATCCTTTTTGTTTTGAGCTAAGAACCTCATCCTGTGCTGTTTGACTTAGAATAATTCTTCCCCACTCTCCCACTGCTATGTCTGTGCTTTCCCTGCTGCTGCTTTTACTAAAACTACAAAGTAGGCCCTGGATTACAGGTATTCTACTTTTCTGGGTTTGCTTTATTCATCACAGGGTTTCTGTATGCTCTGATAGGTACCAGAGTGAAGCCAAGAACAATGTTGCTTAAGGCTGGATTGAAGGCCAARCACTGAAGTAAATCACAAAGGTGAGTAGGAGCCCAGTAAGAGTGGGCTGCTGGCAGCACATCTCTGCAAAAGCAAAAGTGGGCTGCTGAGTTACTGTCAGAGCTAGAAAATGTCCTTTGCCCTATTGTGTCAACCCCTCCTTTCTGCTTTCAAGTTGCTACAAGAGCAGAGGGCACAATTAGCTCCATTAGTCATTTAGCAGATTCAAAATCTGAATGGGTTGGATTTTCCCTTGCTTACAAATGAGGCGCTGGCAGCAGGACGTCATCACACTGGGACTGGGAGCTAGACACAAGAAAAGACTTGAGGGTCTGACCCTGGAATAAAGTCCAAGCATCTCTGTTGGGAAGCTACAGAGCGCAAAGGGAAAATTCTGTGCCTGGCATTGCCTCGGTCAGGGATGCACTCAGGTTACTCTGTCCATGCATATTCCCAAACATGGATTTCTCCCTGAGAATCTGTGTTTTTCCATGTCTGTGCTGGACAGCTGGACAGGGCTCACTGCACTCCTTCAAGCCCCTCTCCTGCCTATGTGCAAAAAGTTAAATTATTCACATGAGGAGAAGGAACCCAACACCCTATTTAATACCCCCATTGTCACCTCAGCAGCTGATCACCATAACCTGGCAGACACAAAGTATTTCAGAGCAGCACTGATGCACACCCTTTCCTTTTGTTGAGGATGTTTTCCTCTTTAGACACAAGGACAGTGAAAAAGGAGAAGGTGGAAAGAGGGCACGAGAGATACAAACAAGCATAGGACCAGAGGGAACTGTCTCTGGTCCTGTGGGAAGAGCAGTCCCTTGGCAGAGGAGATGCCCCTGTGCTGCTGCTGTGTCCCAAGGACCAGTCCATGGTGGCATCATGGTGGTGTAGGAGATGAGAAGCACCAGCCTGAGCACAGCACCAGGTCCTTGCTGAGTGCTCTCACTCCAAGCTGCTGCACAAGGAACAGGGGAGGTGCCTCTGACACCCAAGCTTTGGAAGAATACACTGAGATGAMCTCAGGCCTGCAGATCAGGCTCCTTAGGAGGTTTTGGGATCTCTCTAAAACACAATGTCCCTCGCCTGGGCAGGAAGGACGTGCTGACCCACTGGCACTGAGGTGGCCCTGATCACCTGGGCACAGKGACCTCTGGGTGCCTGCTGGAGGGGCTGAGGCATCTCATTAGATCTGGCTTCTGCTGTCTGCATCATGTGAGCAAACATCCAGCACAGACTGGATGTTTCCATCAACTGTGACAACAGAAAAGAGGTGCATCCATGTCCATTGCCTTGCTGGTTTTCATCCAGCCTCTGTATGAAATCTTTCCAGCTAAGAGTATGGCTCTGCAGTGTTTTCAGACCTGACCCCACAAAAGCTTTTTTATAGCTATCCAGCAGATGGTCAGCAAAGTTTCCAAAAAAATGCCTGAAGATCAACCTTGTTTCCCCTCCCCCTGRGTGAGCAGTGTGCTGCCCTACTGGAAAAAAAAATCAAAAATTTTTGTGGGCATCTGAGGGGGTTTTGATCCCTTTCTGTCAAAGCCAACAGGCAGAGCTGCCAGGGGAAACAACCAGGTGCTGCTTTTTTCCCTGTACAGGAGCACATGAGGTGGAAGGCAAAAATCCTGGATCACAACTATCACATTCAGGATGGAAACAATTGAACCATTTCTACAGCAGGAAATAAAATCTTTATCTTCGGTCGGGTTTCCCTATCTTTGGAGGAGAGGTAAGTCTGAGTCATTATCCACAGGCATGCTGGGGGATCCATTTTCAGCAATGCTTCGCTGGTGAAGCATGGGGGCTCTAGAGAGCAAAGCTGCTGCCCTGTGGATGGGGCTGGAATGTTGCCCRTGGTGTGGAGGTTGCCTGGTGCTCAGTTCCAGATGCCCCATGCAATGGGGGCTGTCCTGTACTTACTGCTCAGATCCCAAGMCTCACCTGAAGGGAACACAGACCATGGCTTTCCTACACGTTTGCTGCAACACATTAAATCCTGCCTGTGTGATGTGGCTCTCCCATGGCTGCAGACCCCCAGGGCATTKGGCTTGGACACACTGCACAAAAGAAGACAGAAGGACATCTCTGGGTCTTCTTGGTCTTTAAAGTCTGACAGCCCTGCTTGACTCTGCCCCGGTAAGGTCTGCTTCAAGCTGCTTATCATTTTTTGCAAAAGTTCTATATTTTGTGTGGAGACTTGCATCTCAGATTTTTTAACTGTCAATAGTTTGTCAACTGTGTTTTATTTGTTTGGTTTTTAGAGAAAAAAGGTACAGGAGAGAGGATAAGCATCTTGTCCTGTGAGAAGATGCATAATGAAAGTGCTGGTGGAGCACTCTCATTATGTGTATTGTGTGAGAAGAGGCAAATAATGCTTTTCTTTCAAAGGTGRGGTTGACATGGTTCTTTTTTTCCACTGGATTAGGCAGGCAGCAGGTTTGTGGAGGTCAAGTCTCTCCTATCTCTTGGGATGGTACTAAGGCAGAGACCACCTGGACAGAAAAGAAGCATGGCAAACCCTGCTAAAATGGGTTGTAGAAGAAGGAGCAGGCCAGCCAGGCAGAGAGATGGGAGACAGGAGCATCTTCAGCCCAGGCTGGGGCTCCTGGGGCCTGGTGGACAGGGTGTCCAGCTGCTCTGACTAACCCCATGGTCCCTGCCCATGGTCATCCTCCAGCTGATGCTGGAAACTGAGGCTGTCCACATGCAGGATAGGAATTTTCTGCCTTTTGCTTTGTGTTTATTAATGCAATTAGCTCAATATTTATTTATTTATTAAGGTACAAAGCTTASTTGAATTCCAAATGTTATGAGACCAAACACTATGAAGAATGAGTTCAATATGTATTCCACATGCTTGTTACCACACTCAGGTGAGAAGGGTTCATGYGCATGTAATCTGCAGACCTAAAAGGCTTTTGTTCTTGATAACCAACTTTGTCTGGGACACAAYGAGCTAAGGAAAACACTACAGCCAGATAGAAGTGGATGCAGTCATACTTCAACATTATTTAATCCTATTGTGCAATACCTCACAGTAAAACCACCAGTCATAAAGCRGCAGAATTATTTATCTTCATTTCAAGGAAGAAAATCTTCCTTGGAATGAATTTGGKGTTTCCCTTTTTTTTTTCCTGGTGTTCCCCAGTGAACTAGTGCTGGACAACTTRTTCTTGAGACAGGGAACTCTTTCTGGACATGATGGAAGAGGCTTACAATTGTCCCAGCAAAGAGCTGTCAGGCTTGGTACGGCTGTTTCCTCAGCTCACTCAGGAAGAATTGTTCTCACTCCTTTTAGTCTCACAGCCTTTTACATTTTTGGTGGTGGTAATCATGATTCCAAGCTGTGAAAACCTTTCCCACTGGTAGTAGCATGCTCTCTGGAAGAGCTGCCAGTAAAACCTCTGTGTGTTGGGCAGGCAGGTCACAGGATTATCTTGGTGACCTGTGGCAATGCAACCCCTCCTCACCTTCAGTGCTGGATGTTGTTCCATTCATCAAAGCARTGTTGCCCTCACTCTGTTTCCAAGAGGAAGCAAAAATGMAGCAACAATAAAGATATTTTAGCCTTATAACTACAAAGACCTAAATGAGAATAAACTGTCCAGAATCTTGCACAAGAAATGGAGACAAAGGGTACCTGAAAATCCAGAAGTTGCCCACATTGCTTTAGAGATCACTGCCAGCAACCTACATCTGTGCACCATATGAGCAAGTGAGAAAGTGTCTTTGAGAAGGGTGTAATGTTGGTCCTGTGTCAATAATGGATCTAGTCCAAGGTACTGAAGCATCTGCTCTATATTTCAGTATTTTTTTTTCTCACACTTGTAAGGATATTTGAGAAGGTGAGTAGCCACACCAAAAGACTGCATTTGAAAGAAAAGACGTGGTCACCACCAGCCAAAATGCTYGCTGTGCTAGGAGGTACTTTGGACTCCTTCAGGCTACATGTCAGCATTGGAATCACCAAAATGATCACCATATGTAGGTCTGTAAAGCTCCAAAATCAGCTGTGTGGAGAGCAGCTCTGGGATGGTTACTGCCGGGTGGTTAACTGCCAGTGCAGGAGAATTAAATTATTATTGGCTCTCAGTGTGACTTCTATATGCTGTTAATCCATTACCTGCAGCTTAATTGCCAGCAGAGTGGAGCAAGTCTCTTCCTTGTCTCAGGGAGTATTTGTCAGTGGAAGTTTGTCAGTGGAGCCAGTCAGAGAGGCCCATAGGCCATTCTAGATGWGAGATAAGTGCACGTGGGAAATGGGGTTTGGAAAGCAACAATTTAATCCATATCCTGTACACTCACTCCCAGAAAATATGGACTTTACTGTATGTGACATGGAAAGGAATGAATTACAGCCACAGCTCATCCTTTTCTCTTCTGCAGCTTCTCACTGACCCAACAAGGGGAATTTTCTTTTTCTGCATTTAGAACATAATTTGCTATGCCTTGGGAGGGGTGAGATGCTCTTTTGTGTTGGGATGTTCTCCCCAGCAGCACCAGCGGAAGGCAATTACGATGCTGGTGATGTGCTCTCCTTCCCTGAAGAGTTAATGAATTCCATCCTCCTATTGTTGCAGAGTTTCCCCGGGACCTGCAGCAGGGCAGGATCCTCCACGCTCTGCAAAGGGTTTGCTTCCTGGTAACAGAGCAATCCATTAGCTCTTGTAGCTGTTGTTCTTGAACTGAAAGCTCTGTGCTCTAAAGCCCAGCAGGAAGAGATAATTAGCACTAAATTGTGTATTCTGGGCAAAATCCATCCACTTCTGCCAAGATTTCACAAGGCCTCAAATACAGTGGAAATACGTGTGGGGTGGATGCTTTTTGCATAAATGTGGAAGGAAGTGTGCATGATTGCCCTCTTGGTCAGTGCAGCCCAGAAACAGGATCTGGGGTCGATGGGGTCCGTGCCAGCTCCACACCCTGGGTGAGCTGTGGGTTTGGTGATGACAGCTCCAGCAGGGGACGGGGGCAGTGCCTGCAGGGACAAGTGGCTGCAGAAACATGCAGGAAAATAGCCCCTATCCCAGCCATTCCCCTTGTTCTGCTGCCTTCCYTGGCCTTCTTTTGTGTGCCCTGCTGCCAGCCCTGCTGGGCACTACCTTGCTCTTGGTCCATCAGCAAGGAGGGCTTGTGGATGGGCCAGGCTTCAGTCTGGGAGTCTCTGCTGTAGGACAGACAGAAACCCCAGACCTTGCCCAGCACTGTCACTGCAGCATGATGTCATTCTTTATCCATGCGCTGGGTGCCCCTGTTATATGTTCTTTAATGAACACTCCMCTGCCCCAATTCTTCTTCCTCTGCTTTACAGCATGCACAGCTCAGGTGCTTGGCCACACACTTTTGGCCATCTTCCCCTAGGAAGTGTCACCTGAGTCCAGCTGCAGGTTTTCTGTAGGTTCTGTGTCACACCCGGCAACCCTGGAAGCTGCACACTGAGCATGCCCATGTTGGAAATGCCTCCAACACTGTGTGTCCAGGTGTGTCTCCAAGGGCCAGCAGTCACTCCTCACACATGCTGTGACCAAGAACCATCGTGTCCCAGAGCTCATCTCAGCTTCATTGCAGCATTAGGGCTAAAACGCACAATATCCCAGACAACTGGATATGTTCAAAAGGAGTTGTTGTGATGAATGCTGGCCAAACAACTGGATCCTGAGGGGAGTCTTGCAGGACTTYTATGTGAGGAAGCTCTGGCTCAGACAGATAAAAGGTCTGAAAATGCTCTAATAGGTGGTCTAAAATTGCACAGTCCTGCTGTACCAAAACTTACCAAACAAAAGCAGAGAGTGGAAGACATCACATTTCACATCACCAGTTTATAATGGGTAGAAAGAGGTCAGGTTTCCACTAGACAGCAAAGTTTTAAGTTTTCCTCATCTTCCCATTTCCACACAGAAAATGCCCAATTCATCAGCCTTTTGTCTTGGATTGCATCTTCCAAATTTTTGGGCTTTCATATGAGAATATTTGGGCCTTGACCATCCCTTTTCCTTAACACATGATGCTGTGAACTGGACACCAAACTGCATAGAGAATGCACCRGTGCCAATTAGAGCACAATAATTTCTTCCATGTCTTACATGAAACACATTCACAGGTCTGTGTGTCCCAGGATGGCATTTGCCTTCTCTTTTGTTGTGGGCAGACAACAGCAAACATTCAAMCAGTTGCTGGATCTCTGAAGACTGTGTGTCCCTTTCTGCAGTCTGCGCTGCCTGGCAGATCACTCTTCATGAGAGCCACAGGCTGGGCTTGTTTGTTGGTAGCTTTTGCATTTGACATTTCCCTCTTAAGTGTTTTTTACTGACATCTATTTGATTTCTGACCATACCTCAGGGGTTTTCAGAATCAATTTGGATTCAAACCTGGTCTTCCTGTGGGAAATGGTATAGGATGACATGTGAACAAGATGATCATTTATCTTAGTTTGGGTACCAAAAGAGTGGTGAATCTTGGCTACATGGACTTATGCTTGACAGGCTGGAGAATTAGTTTMCTCAAAAGGTTTTAACACTTCAGATAAATTACTATTGGTTTCCCTTCTTTATTAGATGTCATAATAATATGGATATTTAGATAAGAAAATCTAGAGATTGTTCACKGCATTGTGAGCTGCTCCCCTGTCCCTGACTACAACCAGTTACTCTAGAACTGTTTTTATTCTGCCCCTGCTAAGAACTGCCTGTGATGTGGCCTGGCAGCTCAGTTCTGTGCTAGGTTCTCCATACTGGGGCAGCATGGAAGGGGTGAGCACTGCCAAGGCACAGTGGGATCTGTAGGAGCACCAGCACTGAGCAGTTCACTTCTCACTGTGCCCCAAATGCTCAAAAAAAGAAAGGGYAAGTTTGGTCTGGTGTGCCATCTCACACAGCTTAGCAGATCCTGCACAGCCAGGCGAGCACAGCCTGGTTCACCCCACAGCCTCAAGGCTGAGCCCCCAGGCCAGGCCTGGGCAGGGGTCACTCTGCCATTTGGATATTCCATCGTGCATTAAGCAACGGCAAAGAACTTTCTGGCATTCAGCTGTCAAATGTATCATGATGAGATCAGAGTGTGCTGTGAGGTTTCTTGTTTTCATAGGTGATGTGTGATGTTAAATGCCAGCTATGGCTTTCATAATAGCTTTGGACCACTGCCTTTKCCTAGTCTGTGCCAGATTTGTGACAAACCTTGTTTGAACATGATTTAATCCTCCCAATATGACAATGAAATATTGACTTCAAAAAAAAAATAAAACAGTCCACAATCCATTTTCTAACTAGTTTTACATCTTTCTTGATATTAAATCTAGACTTTTTCCCACTAGTTTCCATGCAAGTATGTTTTCAGGAAGTGTGTTTTGATTCTCATTGAGGAAAATGAATTAAACCAAGAGGATGTACAAACACAAGTATCCAGCAAAAGGTTACTGCTTCAATCCCAGCAGGGCTATTTGTGTAACATTCCTGCAAAGTTAGACATTGAGTTTATTATGGAACCAGGATTTTTTTGTTTTCTTTTCTATTGAAAGCAATAAAAAATGAAGTTATAGGAGATTTTGCTTTGGAAAAGCAGTAAGAAAGAAGCAAAGAAGCTTGGCAGCAGACATGTCAGGTGCTGTAAGCCCAGGGAGTGCTGTTAGTTCAAAGAACCTGAGTGTTACAAAATAGATGGTAACACTCTTCCAGTGAGGTTAGAGCCAGCATAGATCTTCAGAGCTATTACTGTGGCAACGTTGACTTCAAAGGTGCTGACTGGACTTGCAAAGGGTTATCAAGGCTCTCTGTGGAGCATCAGATGTGGGACTACTATTGAAATTGTAAGGACTAAAATCCTCACATGCCTTTGAACATAGGATGCCAAGTGTATTTCTCATTATTACTAAATAGATCTCTTTCCAGTTACTGGTTGCTTATGCTGCTGGGTAGCTCTGGATGCYGCAGAAATGTGCTAAATTTTTACAAAGATTTTTTTTAATTCCTATACCTATATGCAATTTCCCTTCCCCCTCCATTTCCTAAAATAATTCCTGTGGAATTAACAGCACCCACGCGTTGGATTTGCGGCACCTGCTCTCAGATGGACTGTGAGTGTGTTCCACAAGGTAAGCAATTCTGCTGCAGGAAGAAAATATGAGAAAAGGGGCTTAACTGGGTCCTTCATGGCTTCTAGAAACACCTCTGTCTTTGGACAATAATCTACAAATGAAGCAGGTGCTATTGGTGTGACAAGTAAGACCTACCACCGGTGACAAGATTTGTCATCATTCATATGACAAATCCTCATGAATGAATGTATGAAAAAGGAGGATGGCAGGTCACTTTAACAGCTCATCTGTGCCCTGGTTTCTGTGAGAAAAAGGTGCTGCTCTTTGCCTGCATCCCTGGGACATGCTGCTGGAYAGGCTGAGCTGTCCCCACGGGGGAGCCTGCCCGGGAGGAGCAGGTGATGGTGTAGCTGTGGGCAGCAGCAGCTTCAGCATGTCAACAAATCTTCCCTCAAAGCTCAGAGATCTGCACAGATCCACCCTCACATACACCACTGGTTATTTGTGCAGCAGAGGTGTCTCTCATTCCTTCCTGTACCTGAGCTCCCAGGAACAACTCTGGCTCCTGGGTTCTGGCTGAGAAAGCCCCACGTCTGTCCCTTCCATCCTCCTCCCTCCATTAGCTTCCTCCAGCCATGCTGGCATTTGGAGCTCTTGGAAGGAGCAGTGCTTTGTTTAACTCTCATAACCTTTTCTGCCTGAAAATTAAAAAGAAGGAAAAAATTAATGTTTTGAGTAAACACATGAAACTGTTTTGAACCCCAGAGCTAAGCTGTGTCTCAAAATTAATTATATTTCTCTATAAAGAAATGCAGTAGGTCAAAGGACATGGTGAAGTGATACATTATGGGGAAGCTGACAGGAGAACAGTAAGTTTGGGCTTAAGTGAAAAATTTTTTGCTTTGCTGGCTCTTGGTATGAAGCCAATAACAACAGAGCAGGAGCTGTCTTGAAATGACCATGGAGAGCAGGTGTCCTGCAGACAGTGCTGGAACTACTGAAAATAATACTCTGAGTTACAGCACTTCTGTTCAATGTCTAATAATAATAACAGTAATAATAATGATGATAATAATAATAATACTTTCCCTTTGTGGGATGCATGAGCACTGAAATACTGTTCTATTAGCAATCACTTTGCCTCCCTGGGAAGAGTCATGGGACCCCCTCCACTCCACATGGAGACAAGGAAGTGTCTTTTGTTTCAATGCAAGTTTTGGGGTTTACAATATGCAGTCTGCTGAAGAGTCAGGAGCTCAAAAYCATCAGAATTAAGAGATTTTCCTCTCTCCAGAGAGCCACACAGGCATCTGCTACCTACCAGCCCTTCAGACAGCAGCTCTTTTTGTTCCCCATTTTACACGCTGTTTCACTTCAGCAAGTTGAGAAGCAGCTCTACATTCCAGAACCAGGAGYTGTGTCCCCCACTTCCAGGGGAACAGGAACTGCTGTTATGACCCCCAGTCTGTGCTGTCTGCTCCACAAATTCAGGAAAAAATATTTTATTGTGCTCAAAACCCTTTCACTCTCCTACCAGTCAGTGAAGATTTTTCATTAAGTAAAAGCCCTGTGTACAGATCCTGAAGGGAGATGAGCACCTGGAGGCCTCTTGAAGCCAACAGGAGTTGCTTTAGGAGGGCTAAAGACCTCTCAGGATTTGACTGTGAGGGCTTAACAATCCACACTCTGACATGCTTTTTATTTCCCCCCAGTGTCTATTATTTTAGACCCTGTGCTTGCTGCAGCATGTGTTTCTCCTCCAGAGTCACAGCATACAGAACTGCTTTGATTCCTGAKACAAGTTCAGCTGGCTGCTCACACCACACTGCTAAGGATGAATTAGAAATGGTTTCTCTGAGCTGCAGGCAAGGCTGAGCACACCCAGCTTGCCCCCAGCCCACTCTGGGCAGGCAAAAGGAGAGAGATGGAAGACAGACAGCACCAGAAATTGCAGGGGCAAGGGAAAGCTTTCCATTCAGATTAGGCTTTGGAGGCTTTTTGCAACAGTCAAACCAAAAACATTAAGTCCTTGTACCGGTAACAGTGAGATTTGTACCTGTATTTATGCCAGGGACTGTAACTCTACACGAGAGGCAAGCTTTCTCCCTAAGTACATAACCTCATAGCTGGGTAGAGGCAGGAAAAAAAATTACCTAATTTCATGAAAGTGAAGCTTAGACATTCCTCTGAAATGTTGAACRCCAAATGTTACTAGGGAAGAGCCCCTGGGCTGGGTTGTTTTTCTTGAATGGTGTGGCAAACCATTATTTCTGAAGAAGAAAAGGGCTCACATAAGCAGGTGTGCTGCATTTAAGAGAGGTTATATAGTATCAAGTGACTGAAGGGAAAAGATGGATTGATACCTTGGTGGTTTGTTATGTGGGTTGATAAATGTTATCGATATGGCAATTTTTCTCTGAAGACTAGATTATTAAATAAGTCTGGTGCTAATTGCATGACAGAACTGTATTAGTCAACAAGATCCTCTGCAACATTTTTTAAGTGCTCTTCCAGATGAGATTACAAATATGTAGAGGAAAACACAAAAAGTTATTCAATTTCATGTCACCTCTGTTTTTTGACTGGAGAGAGAAGCACTATAACAGAAACTTATGAAGACACATAATTTTTGCTAAAAAATGAACTGAAATGATCTGCTAATGTGGGGGTAAGGAGGATAGCATGGCAGGAAAGAAGTGGTCAGTGTCAGAAATGAAAAGGTAAGAGGGAATGCTGCATAGGATAAATAATAAGCCCAGAGAGACATATTGGAAGAATGATTACATCAAAGGCAGCCGAGTCCAAGTGTGTGTCACTGCTGAGGGCAGGGCAGGGCAGGACGCAGGTGGGGTGCTCCAGTTTCCCAGGCAATAGATTCATCTGTGACAACATCRCTGGGATCTGCCAAGACCAGAGCATTGTTGGGACTTAAAAGTCACAAGCTCCTCCAATTCTTCTAATCTAATATGCCTTTGAGCATAAGATGCAAGAGGGAGGGGGGGGAATGGGAGGAGTCCTTTGAGTGGCAGGTGCACAGGCAGACAGAAAAGCCCGAGGTGGAGGGAGCAGGAAAGGTTTCTAAAAAGAAACCTGACAAAAATACCTGAGAAAATAAAACCAGTTAGGACCAAGAAAGAGATTAACTACTGCCTYTCAGAGTGAATTGAAAAATCCAATCAGGGCATGTTAACATACAAAATCTGTGATGGAGTTAAGGACAGCGTGGGGAAAGGAAAAGAAAATCTGGCACGAGGAAGAACAGGTTTGGAATCAAGAAAAAGCTCCTTTTCCTTGCTTGTTGGCAGTATCCTGCCAAGAAAGAGCACAGCAGGATTCAAAGYGTGTGTGTCAGGTATGGGGTGGTGCTGGGCAGGTGCAGAGGGCAGCCAGAGCACAGCATCACCAAGAGGTGACAGTGCAGGTGGTGCTGCCACTGCCAAACCACACACAGCCCACGGAGGATGTCAGAGGGGATGGTCGGTGGCTGGTGAGGAATATGAGAAGCCAGAGGCAAAGAGCACAGCTGGAGAGAGGGGGGGAGAGGCTCTCAGGAGGGAAAGCCTTTTCTGCTAGGCCAGCTGTCCATGGGGAGGGCAATGGAGGGGTTCTTCACAGGTCAGCCTAAGCAGCTTCTTTCCATCTGCTCATAGAGGAGGAATATCCAAATCTCCACTCWGCTTTGGGTCCTCTTGAGCCTAATGCTGCTTCCAGGCAGCAGGAGGTTTCTCTGAAGCAGATGCAAATACAGGGAGGCAGTGGTGGAACTGGACTCAGTTGTGGGAGGTCATCAGGAGGCACAAGAGGGAAGACCCAGCAGAAGCTGGGCAGAGTTAATGGGCAGGGGGAAAGCAGCTCAGATGCAGAAAGTGCCATTTCCCTGGGGGCACAAAAATTTGGGTAGGAGATGAGGAAAAGAGGAGAGACTGTGGGAGAGACACCTCTTTCTCTGTAGTAGGCCACAGACAGCAAGAGAGATTTATAGGGGATAGAAAAGAATATACAGACTGTGAAGGAAAACTGGGAAATAAAGGGAACCAGGCTGATGCCAGGAACAGACTGAGGCCAGCAGGGAGAGGGACTGGGAAGAGGGACAGGGCTGGGGAGGCCTTTGATCAAGAGATTTATGCTGAAGGTTTGGGCTGAAGGATCTGTGAAATCCAGGCAGATGTTTTGCCCTGATGTTCTGCCTGTTCTAATGGGTTCACTGGCTGGGCAGGAAAAGGCTGCCTGCAGCCAGCATTGTGCCACAGGCTCTCACTCTTTGTTCTCCTATTAAAGCTTGTGCAAGTTACCTGTAGGCAAGGAGCAGTACCTGCTTCTTCTGAACACTTACTGAACACCAAAGGAGAGGAGCTTTTATTCCACCCCTTTTTGTCATCAGCCATGATAGCTGCAATGTCAGAACAGCCTTAAATAGGTGTTTTGGTAATATTTGAAATGGCAGATGACTCCTAAATAGGTGTTGTGTATAGAACAACCTTTTTTTTAGCAGTTTGTGCAGTGGGGATTGGTGAGCAAGTTTCATTTCTGCTTTCTACCTCTTGTAAATGTATGCATTTTAGACTCAGGCCTCTGGCAGGCTGTGTAGGAAGAGCACTCCTCTCAGATGTCTGTAGGCAGCTCTTAGGAGAATGAAATTGTGCCCCTTTTGTGTGACAACTGCCCTTTAATTTAAAAGTAAAATTCCATGTAACATGTTTTAACTCATCATAGGTAAAAACCCAACAGGAACCATAGTCCTGAATTTTTAGTTAAATCTCTTTTCCAGTAAAAAAAAACCTGCAACTTTCGGGGGCAGATTAAAACTTTGCTGAAGTTGTACACTTTGCACAGTTCCAAGGTGGCTGGATAAATTCCCCAGGAGTGTCCCCCCACCTTCCATCCATCGCAGTCACTTGGGTGAGCGGTGGGAGGAAGAGCTGGAGGTGACAGGCTGTGGGGAGAGCTGCTGAGAAACTCACAGCAAAACCAAGAGCAATGGCTCCAAAGCAGAGCAGCTCCCTCGTGCAGGGCTGAGCGTTTCTTTTTGCTGGAGAAGCAGGAAATGCCTCAGCTTCTGCAGCGGGACTGGGCTCCCTGGAGTGTTTCCAGCCCTGTCCCCTCGCTGGTTCCCTTTCAYGGCCGATGCTCTTCCTCACGGACCTGCCTCTCCTGGGCAGCCCGGGGCTGGCTGCTGCCCTGGCTGCTGTGCTGGCCCTGCAAGAGAGGGAGCGGCAGAACCGGGGCCCGGAGGCAGAGCCAGAAATAGGGAAGGCGGTATGTGAGTGCCATGTCCCAGTTTAGCCCGTCCTGGTCACATGCCGTCTGCTCCCTGGCAGCCCTGCACTAATGTTACACACATCAGCACAGCCTGCTCCAGCTCTGCCTTCCGGTCACACGTGGAGTCATGAGCTGGAAAAAAAGCAAATACAAGCTAAAACTGCAGCATCTTGAGGCAAAGATGAAGAAAAAGGGAAAAAAAAGCCAACACCTGATRGGGATGGCTGTAATGCTCTGCATCATCTTACATAAAAGCTCTTTCTCAGCTGTCCCAGTTTGAAAGTGTGGGTGAGGGTTTAGTCATGTTAAAACTGGCATCTCTGAGGCTGCTGYTGTTTGTCATATTGCTAAAATGAGGTTCAGTGATAATGGAAAGGGTACTGGAAATGATTGGGGTCCAGGTAATCAAAGAAGAAAAGAGAAAATATTGTTGTCAGAAACAGCAGAGGCACAGGTAACAATTATAATGAATGTATCCAACTGGATGTTTGTATTACAGTACATTTTATTGATGCAAATATGTTCTGCAGCACCATTTCTTGCTTCTTCCCTTCTAGGGTGGCTGCATTTTAGTCAGCATGCTCTAAGCCCAGGGCTGGTGCCAGAKACCTCAGGGCACTGATTGCATTCTGACAGTGAAGCTGAGGTCGGACTCCAGGGACCTGCTGCCTTCCAGTTCTTGGCTGGGTCTTACACAGCACCATGGCAGGCTGACCCTACCAGGCTTCCCAGCATCCCAATCCTTTGGGACTCACCCTGCACATGCCCTGGCCATGGGCCATGCCTCCAGGATTCCCRGAGGGAAGTTCTGGTGCACAGCCAGGACAGCCATCACATGCTTGTGGGACCATGGGTGACCAGGATGGGACACAGAAGTCAGTTCACAGTGAGTCTCGCCAGCCCTGGGCAGACACCAGAGGCACAGCTCATTTCAGCTGGTGCTGTCTCTCCCYCCTTCCCTGTACAATGGTGGAGGTGGCACAGGGCTCCCCGTGGTGTTTGACCGTGAGGACGAGGCAGTTCTTTTGCACTGGCTCTTTCTGGTTAAGGGAGCAGCAAGCAGAACCCACAGTGGGCTGCCCTCCTGGAGATAAGAAAAGTCAAAAACCCSAAAAGGAAGTGAAACCACCCTTTCTTAGAACATGGAAATGCTGAGGAGGTGCTTCATGCTCCAGCAGCCAGAGAGGTTTGAAGGGCAGCAGAAATCCCCCGATGTGTCAGCAGTGGGTGAGGGAGAAGGGGCAGCACTGCAGACATCAGACAGGCAGCTGAGGCAGCGAGGAGGAGCTGCTTAGTCCCTGCTGCCACCAAGGAAGGGACAAGACACAGGGAGTGTGTCCCAAGACATGGAAAAGGGCCCAGAGAGGGGAGACAGCAACCCCCTGCCAGTCTCAAACACCCGAAGAGGAGCGGAGTGTGATGTGTAAGAACTGCACCATAACTACCCTAAGACAGGTCAGGACCAGGCTTCTCTCAGGAATCTCTGCAACAATTTTCTCCCATTTCTACTGTAATCCTGCAATTCTGCTGTTCTGCTTGTAACCTCCTCACAAAAGGGATTCTAAGCAAAGCTATGGGTGTGATGTGKTCACAATGCAAAATTTTCAATATAGGTCTCAATCTTTCCTAAAAATTGTATGTTACAATACAGTGAAACATTTAGAAGGGAAGAGGCACCTAAAACATAAAACATAAAAAGGGGTTTAGGTGTAGTGACCAAATTATGATTGCAAGGACATGGGCCTGAGATCCTAAGGCAAACAGACATGCAATATATCTTTTTTTTTAAAAAAAAGCAAAGGTAAGAAAGGCAAAGAAAGGGGCCCCTGGAAGGAATACTTTCTGCATTAAGAGATTATAGGTAATAACAACCAGCTGGAGAATGAAAGATCTCAAATTTATGTAGAGATTTTCGAGCTACTCAGACTCAGCATGCCAAGAAGATAAACCTCTCTCTTCCAGGTCAAGTTACTGCCAGGTAAATTATGTCTAAGCTCTATTTGTAAGAAGCAACAGTGACCTCACATGGCTTTCTAAATTATTCCAGCAGATTTTGATCCCAGATCTTGTTATTACCTTGATGAAATAATCTAAATTCAAATCAAGCAGCCAGGTCTGAATGCCAGAGCACTTCTGTTCTCCTGGAAATGAAACTTCTTTACATGATGGGAAAGTTGGTGACAYGGGGTGAGAGATGGGAAATACTGTTCAGCCCTTGAAGGATCCTGACAGACCATGGAMAGGGATGGATCCAATTATCACATACCTATTTTGCATCCAATGTTTTCAATACCAGCTATCTCCTTGCAGCTGACTTGGGATGGTGAAGGAATAATTCCCYAGCTCTGATGTTTCCCCACTGACAATTTTTGGGGAGCACTTTTGGGCAGCAGTGTCTATTTGAGAAAAAAAATTAGTTTCACATCTCTTTTGATACCACAGGCTTTTTATTTCTAAGACATCAGTAACTTTTCAGCACAGGCACCAAATACAGGAGCTCCCTCTCTGCTCTCCATGGCCCTGCTATGAAGCTCTTACAGGGCCTGGGCCAGGATCCTTACAAATGGGAAGGAGCAYTGTCCCACATGCTGACCCACAGCAAAGTCGGCAGCATTTCTCTATGGGACATGCAAGGCAAAATTTCCTACTAGTGTCATATAGCAGTGTTAGGGCTCTGGAGGCAGAGGCTTGCTGAGCATCCAAGGCCAAGATGTATCAATGCAGCTTCCCCTGCCTGTACTCCCAGACTGAGAAAGAAGCATTTTAACAGTTGCAAAGTAGTTGGCTCTCCAGTATAATCAGAGCTCACAGAGTAGGTTATTCTGACCAACTGCACTGATGGTGACAATATGGACATTACTTAAACTTCCAGCCAGGAAGAATTGAAGCATAGAGTGCTTAAGTTCAGTACCAGCATGATTACAGCCATCTCCTGGTTAGCAGTAAACCTTGCTCCAGCTTTGGTCCTGGAGCTACAGATTCAGGGTGTGTCTGTACATGGGACACTGCCAAATCAGCCCATGTCACATGTTTGACACGAGCTCCGGGCAGTCTGCAGCTAAGTGGGGAATAAAACCTCAGGAAAAAGATTTGTAGATGCTCAGGTCTGTTCACAGCCCTTTGGCACAGTCTGAACACACACTGGAGCCACAAATCCACCGGGAGCAGGGTGCCTGCCTGAGAAACTGCCTGCCAAATAGCTGCTCACATGGTAGTAAGKGTGCATAGGGTTTAGTTTATACGAGACCTGTGCATGACTGCCTGTGGGGGAAGAGGAGAGGGCCCGAGGTCACCCTTTATTCAGAAAGGAAGATGCTGAAGAAAATCGGTGCTGTGTATGCAGCTTTCCACCACCTCTGAAAAGCATTCCTGAAAGCTGACACTGCCAGTAATTTTTTGTTTTGTTCCAAGGTGCTCATACTTCAGATGGCGACATCTTGACATTCACATCCATTATGTGAACGGATTGCGGAAATAACTCAGCTCTTACTCTCTCTGTGATATTAATCCCCAGCTGCTGGCTGCAGCACAGAGCTGCCTTGGACTGCAGGCACCCAACAGCCCACCAGCTCCCCAGCCCCTGCTGTGCTTGGCTGCAAAGAAGGCAGAGGAGCAYTTCCTAAATCAGCCTTTCCCTGCTTCAGAATCTGAATCCAAGTTGGCACATTACAGCTTTCCTCCTTGCTGTGCAGCCACAGGTGCTTGGGGTGAAATATAAGGCCTTTAACATGAGTATTGTGATAATATAATTTCCCATCATGGGAACCAGACGGGCTTCATTAAACAACGGCTCAAAATTGTACAAATGAGAAAGAAGCCTGCAAATTAGGATACACAGCTCTTGTTCACATGGCAAAACATYATTAGCTTTGAGGTGGGAGACTCTGTTACCTTTTACACCCTGTTGACTTTTAATGTTGGTGTTTTTAATACACATGCTGCAAGCTGGTTTGGAAAATACAAACTGTGGTAATTGCTCCAAAGCTCAGTTCATCATTCCTGGGAACAGATGTCAGTGGGGAAGTAACCTGCTGAAGGAGAAGGGGAGGAGTGATCTAAAGGGCTGAGGAGTAGAAAAGCAGAATAATTTGCGTGACTGAAATAGGTTACCCATCTGGACACAGAGACAGGGCAGGCACTGCTTAGGGCTCTGCCATGGTGCCTAGTATTTGCTTTTACCACTGGGCACTTGCACATTCTACAGAGTTTAGGAGAAAATACATCAGATGAGGGATACATCAAAGGCTGAAAAATAAATGGTCCCTTTGCTTAAGTGTTGCCTCAGCTTAGACCTTGCCTAGCCCCAAAAAGCAAGGGTGATGCATTTTCTTTCTGTCTGTCTTTCTTTGAGGATGGAAGGAAAAAAGAAGGGAGGAAGACTTGAAGTGGAAAAACAAAAYCAAACAAAAAAAGCCTCCATGGACCCGTACGTGTGAATGCTGCCAAGGAGCAAAGATGCACTGACAAAACAGGCCAGGAATGCTGAGGCCCGAGTTCTGAAACACATACGGTTTATGTTGTTCTTACCACAAACCAAAAATATGTTCCCATTTGAAATGGTTGAATCCACAGCTGTTTTAAAATCCCTTGGTACTTCTGAGACAAATGATCCAAGTCAGACTGTGCTAACAGGGTCAGTTTTAGAGCCAGGCAAGAGCTGTGACTGATGCAGAATCACTGCAGCTCCATCCTTTTCCACATCAATCATAGCTCAATGAAAATCCTGTGGGGCTGTCGGGCTCTCTTACAATATTGTTTACATTACAAGATGATGTAAAGCTCCTCCAGCAAAACTGCACTGCTGGATTATGATCTTCACTAACAGCAAAAGAGCTTAAGCTGCAGCTGCAGGACAGTGCAGAGAGATGCAGGCACATACCCCCAAATTTACATCTACAAAAGTAGTCATTAATGTTTCATAAAATACACCCATTGATTCATCTCTGCAGGCAAATTCTCTCCCTTTAAACCCATGATTATAAAGCACCTTGGGGCGAGTCTACATCCTAGATGGTCTATAAAGTAACCAGCTTGTATTGTCATAAAAGCTGAAACGGCTTTAATCCATTTCCTCACAATAGCAGTTTTAATTCACTCCAAGAGGGCTGGCTGTCAAGAAAATAGTATTTTTCTCAGATTCACACCTGAGGTCAAAACCTTGCCCTCTGTGCCAGAGCTAATAAATCACATTTCTTTTTTCCTGTTCCTTTTGAACAGTGAGGACAGTCTTTTGCAGAAAGACAAAAAAAGGGTCTTTGCAGAAGCGTGTGCAGCATCGTGGGGGAGGGATGTGGAAAAAGTCCCAGCAGAATCCCATAATCATGTACTGGGGAGGGCAGGCTTGCAGCTGTGCCTGGCCTTGAAAAGAAAGACTCAGCACCTGTTTACTCTTGACTGAAAGGTCTCAAGTTATGGCTGAAATGCTCTAATACACCCCATTAAATATTTGCATATTAAACATACAGAAAATAAAACCCTTTTGAAGTGACAGAGAGTGAATAGCATTGCAGCCTCTCCCACTCTCCACTGGTCCCTCTAATTGGTCCCTCTCATCCTGACACTTGATTGCTGTGGAGGCAGGGTGGGTTTTAAGGCAGAAATTCCCCAGGCATTCCAGTGGTGCACAGCAGTAGCTGCTCACAGACAAAGCCCTGGCAGTTGCCATCACAGGATCCGGGAGCTGGCAGCCTTTCCCTCAGCCAAGGAGAGGAGACTACACTGTGTCTCCTGCACTGTCAACAGGAGCAATCACAGCAGGTCATGACCTCTCTTCAGCCCATCACTACCCCTTTCCCAAACCAAAGGGAAGTCTGAAATCCAGAAATATTTATTTCTACCTGCAGACTCTGCCTGAATCCCCTAAGCCCCTGTGAAAGGTCCTCCTAACAACCACAGCTCCAGCTGTAACTAAAGCCAGATAAAAAAACCTTCTCTGTGCTGCTCAACAAAATGCCAAGGTGCCCACAGGGCCTGCTGCCCTCAGCCACCCACAGCTCAGCATACCACGATGGTTTGGGACCACCCTGCTCACCCACAAATGCCCTGTACTGATGCCAACAGATGGAATCAGGTCTCACTGCACTTCCCAGCTCAGTGTTTGAGCCCTTGGACAACCTGCTGGGGGGCAGCCATGGGGCTGGGGGGCAGCTGTGTGTTGCGGTGTGATGCAMTATCCTGTTTCAGCTATCCCAGTTCCTCAGGCKTGCCAACAACAACCTCTCCCTTCCCCTCTCCCTTGCCCSCTTGCTAAGTGCTGTCCGTCAATCTCACCATTCCAGCAAGGGCATYGKCTGATCGGCAAAAATTCAAAAGATGCTTCTCAGCCCTGGGGTCATTGGCCTAGCCAGGTGTCACTTGTCCCCTGAGACTCCCCCCTTCCCACCTGGTTGGTGGCATACCTACCCCTTCCCTCCCCCTTCTCCCCGGGCTTAAAAGACATGGGACCACGCGGTTTGGCATTTTCTTGGAGCTGTTACAAGATTCAGAGATCTGTGACCCTGGAATAAAGCTCTGGATTAAACCCTCTGGCAGAATCCATCTCCTTTTTCCCTTCACCATCGCCTGAAGCCTTTCCACCAGAGGTAAAACTGAGTTCTTGCATGCCTGGACCTGTTCCAAGTGCCTAGCTGCAACATCCAGCCAGCCAAAGGTGTCTCTGAGGTGAAAACCATCTCAGTTGCTGCCTCTGGTCAAGCAGCAAGGGCCAGACAAGCCCAGGGATGTTCCATCCGGTAATACTGGGATCATATTCCAGTAGCTGTGGAGCTGGGGAGCAGCTGTGGGGCTGGGAGTGCTGGCAGCACCGGGAGTATCTGTACAAAAGTTCCAGAGGCTGGTCCATCCCCTGGCAGCACTGGGAGCACTCGTACCAAAGTTCCAGAGGCTGTCCATCCCCTGGCAGCACTGGGAGCACTCGTACCAAAGTTCCAGAGGCTGTCCATCCCCTGGCAGCACTGGGAGCACTCGTACCAAAGTTCCAGAGGCTGTCCATCCCCTGGCAGCACTGGGAGCACTCGTACCAAAGTTCCAGAGGCTGTCCATCCCCTGGCAGCACTGGGAGCACTCGTACCAAAGTTCCAGAGGCTGGTCCATCCCCTGGCTGCCCCCTGGGATGAATGCACCGCAGCGCCCGGGCCTGGGGACAGCAGGAAATGTGACCACACCAGCCATTTTGCCATGCACATTTGGCAGACTCAGCTGAAGTCAGACTYGCCTGTGGTTTCAGAGGTAGTCAATGTCTGGTTTGGTATTCTGTTGACATGGTTTGTTTTCAGTTGTGGTTTTAAGCACCAACCTCACAAGTGCTCCTGCCTGTGCAGAGTGTTTTTCATTTCAGTGGCAGCAGGGGCCCCCTCAGCTCACAAGCTGGGTTTGGACCAGCAGCAGGAGAACAGTTAAGAAATGGCATCTCTGCCTGGGTTATGAACACTTGTTTGGGGCTTTCCAGTTCTACAGCCTGCATATGAACCACAGCCCTGGTCTTGCAGGGTGTAGGAGAAGAGATTACCAACTCCTGGTGTCCTGGCCATGTCTGGCATCCTTGCCAACGGTCCCAGGATGGCCTGGCTGCACTAGAGCAGCAGATATTGGCCACCTCATGCTTTCAGAGACAATCCTGCAGCAGCAAGTCCTCATCTTTGCAGCCCCAGGCTCTCTCACAGAGCGGTGAGATGACTACCCAGGCACAGCTGGCCCATGGCCTGGGGGCAGGGGCAGGTGCAGGAGAAAGCCTGCAGTGTGCTCTGCAGCATCAGAGGAAGATGCCTCATGCTGGGAAAGGATGCCTGATGCTGCCCAGTCTCTAGGGGTGTTCCTTCCACTGCCACACACTGGAAATGCTCAGCTCCTGGCACAAAGAAGCTTTATTCTTACAGCAGAGACTTTTATTGTGCCAAAGGAACTTGTCCTGCACAAGGGCCCCTTTTGTATGGCTGCTTCAGCCATGAGCCACATGCAGGCCCAAGGCAAGGCCTGAATGCTGTGGAAGGCATGACAGGGTCTCTCTGCACAGAGATACATTCAGCTCAAACAGTGTTATTTTTGTCTTACTTTTGGTGACTGCCAGGGGAGACTCAGATGAAGACAATGGCAGGGAAAGCGTGCATGAGCCCTGCAGACACTTTGTCTTTTCACTTACRAACAAGCAGAGAGGGAAAGAAGCTCAGTGAGTTCCTGATGTGCCTAATTGCCCAGCAGCAGCAGCAGCAGCAAGTGAATTGGCAGTGTGTGCATCACCCGCACCGGCTGGTTCCTCGCCTCACCATATGTCTGCTCAGACACTCACGACTCCCATGAACAAGACACATGGCAGCTTGGGCACTCCATAAGGGCTGTGCCTGCTGTTCTAGAGGAGTAATCAAAAATAATTCCAAATGTTCGGTGTTTCTGGCCTTGCCAGAGACTAGAACTGGGCTGTTATGGTGCCATTCTATTCTGTAGTTTATTATAAGCGTTACAGATGTTGGGAGTGTAACCCTGCCCTCTTACCAGTGACATTTTTTAACAAATCATTGAATTAAATGACCAACTAGGTTGGCATTTCCTATTGCTCTTTACTSACTGGACTGTTTTTCAGTCACGAAACATATTCAATCACAAGTCAGCCTGTAAGAAATGCTCTCTCTGTCAGGTGCTACTGCTAAATGACCTTGAGCTAGAATGGTCACAGGCTCTCAGAGGTCTGGAAGGTTCAGCTAGTCCTGCTGCTCACCTCTAGGGTGGGTTTCTGGAGCAGCACAGCCTTGCCTACCAGCTGGCTCCTGCCTCCATCACACCAGCAGAAGACAACACTGCTGGATGTTACAACAGTTGCCCCCTCCAAAAAACCAAGATTTTTCAGAATGACATTCAACACTACTCTGAGCTCCTATCTCATTGCACTGAAGCACCTCTTTAGCAGGGTATRCACAAGCAACACAGCAGTCTCAGCYTCTTGATTCTTGCTTCTGGGGGAAGGAGAATGCCTGCAAAGTCCTTGTCCCTAGCATACCATCAGCTCATCAGCATTAGATGATTCCATATGATGGAGGGTGTTTTGGCCTGATATAGTCCTAATAGTGTGAGGATTTGATAAAAGTCTTGCTGTGAGTATTGCATGCAGCTCTCTCAGCATTTAGCTTCCAGCAGCAAAAAGTGGACAAGTACATTTCTCTAAAGCTGCTGCCCTGTTCCAGGTTCAATCAGGGGAAAATCTTGATTCTCTTCTTGTGTCAATGAAACAAAAAACTTTACCAGCAAATAAGACCACAGATACAGAAATTCATTACCCACGGGAGGATCTACACTTTTCCTTCTCAGCCAGCTTTACACYCCATGGCACTCAGATACATGAGCTCCTTTTTTTGAATTACCTTCAGTGGGTGAACACTGTAGAGGCAGGGGGAGAGCTCTACCAGCTCTCAAGGCACRGGGAAGAGCTTGGATCTGGCCATGAAGTCACCCAGCCCAGGGCACACCTGGGGGAGATGGGGTGTGTGGAGCAGTGTCAGCCTCCCAGGCCGTGCTCCTCTCCTCCGGCAGCTGTGTGCAGAAACACAGATGGAAATGTTTYCCAAGCAGGCGCTTTGCAAACCCTCACCCAGGGGGGCAGGCAGCACAAATCCTCAAACAAACAGCCACCAGCTGAGGAAAAGTGAGCAGCGTGGCTGTTGTCATAGCTTTGGGCCCACCACCACCGCTGTGCCTGGCACCTCGGCCTCCCTCACCTCTAATCCCTTGCCGCCATCRGCCTCGGTGCAAGGCCAGCCTTGGCCGGGCTGCATTTTTTTTAATCTTTTCAGGCTGCCAAAACCCAAGCTGTCAAATACAAGTTAACAGACCGAAAACACAGATGTCCGCTCTTGACTGAGTTTCCCATGCAGACTGGACGTGCTCAGAGCAGCTTTTAAGGCCAAAGCACTGGCTCCTTTCCCCAGGCCTGGCTCCTCAGCACTCACTGCCAGTGGCGTCCCTCACCCGTCTTTGTGAGCATCACCTTTCACCACCTTGGTTTGACAAAGCTCTGCCTTAGACGTACATGGCTACAATTTATGAGGGGCAAAAGCAAGGACTTCATGACACAAACACTTAGTGTGATACAGTGCACTGGGGATCAAAGAATTCTCAGCTACTGTGCTCRAGAGTGGCCTGAGGCAGGGGGATTCAAAGGGCGCAGGAAATTTGTCTAAATGCCYTTCTTACTCACCTGGAAACAGAGATGCTCTGCTTGCTCACAGGCCTGAAGAGACTTGACCTGTGCAAAGACACAGCATATTTGTATTATTTGTGTGATGCCATGAAGAACACAGCATTGGGGACCTCTAGGATTTGCTAAGAGCCTCTATTTGGCACCCAAGGCTGGGTATTGAGCACCTTGATCAGCAGGCCTCAGATCTTCTCCAGAAGGCAATTATACCTGGGCTGAGATCATCACTCATCTTCCTGAGGTCACTGAAACCTCGGTTTCTCTCCTGACACTGCCAATAAAACCACATACTCAATGAGCAGATCAGATCTGTCATTGTTCCAGTGGGGGAGAATCTTGTTAATTTTTTCCTAATGAGTGTAGAAGCCTGCCCTTCACCTTCCCTGCTGGCTTACCTATTTCATTCACTTGCCACAGATTCTATTCAGGACAGTAAAGCCTCTGAAAACAGGGGGTATCAAAACTGAGATAAGCTTGTGCATGGGCTAACACAGTGGGTCTTGGGCAGAATGACCTGATAAAGCCTTAAGACAGGATAAACTGCAATAATAAAAGCAGAACATAATTGTTGGAATCAAGCAATTCTTGCTGAGGCCATCCAAGCTGGTGACTTCAGGGGCTTTTGAGCCATAAGTGAAAGGCAGTTTTTGTGTGTCAGATTGCCAGAGTGAAATCTGATTTCTGAAACACTCACCCACAAAATTATCCCTGAGAAGGCACAGTTCATTTTCAACGGTGTCAGAGATACTCAGAACTGCGTAAATATTAAGGTAAGGTCTCTCCTAAAGAAATGATCAATACAGTGAAGCAAAAATAAAATTAATAAAATCATTTCCTGCAGTACTGTATTAAGTTATTTTGTTCTCTGTTAGTCTGGTCCCAGCTACATTGAGATGAGGTAGTAAGTCTGAGTTAGGTATTTGGGATGCATTTCCAGACAGGTGCATTGTTTTTTAAATTGTTTTTTCTTTTGTCTGAAGCATAAAGAATGGGCCACTGCCAGAGGCAGGGTACCAGGCTTGACAGACCAGTGGTCTGATCAAGTCTGGCATATCCTTTGTTGTTCTGTTCCAATTTAATGCCTGCTGGGAGTGAATTCCGATCATGAAGGGATGTTTTTGCCAATGAATATTTACCAACATCCTGGCTACCCTGGCAGTACAGTTAAAAAACTAACTCCCAGAGAAGTGAACACATACTAGAATAAACACTTACAGATAAACCATGAGTTTTTCCTTTAATACTGAGAGGAACAACATTTGGTTCAATTCCCACGTACATTTAAGGCTAAACTAACACAAAGGTACATACTCCACGTGTCATTTTACTAGATCTGGATTTTTAGGCCATTTATAAGCATGTCAATCATGTTTAAAGAATATATTATTTTAACAAGCCGTTCATCCTTACAGGAGACAAAACCTTACAGGTTGTAACCTGACTTTAATTTCCTCAACTGCAGAGAAAGAAACTTGTTAAAGACACAGGGTTTGTGCAGATAACCCCAAAAATTGGTACCAGGAACTCCTTTATCATGTTGAATCTGTGGATATGTCTATAACTCTCATCTTTACCAACTGCTGTCCCAGTTGCGGTTTGAGGATCACTTGGTGCTTACCTGTGAGAACTGGTTGATGATGCAATGTTTGTTCTACCTCTCTTCTAATTGCTAAGCTCCATTATAACAGGCAAGAAATCAATGATACTCTTCCCTGGTCTCACATGGAAGAGCAGGCAATTGCAGCAGCTATGGGAATTGTTGAAGAAGATGAGGTGGGTTCTGTGACAATGTGAAGTGCTGGAGGATGTTGTCCCTGAGTGATCTCTGCTCCAAACACTTGATGARTTTCAACCACCACACTGATTTTTTCATCTCTTGAAACAGCACCAAAGGTAGGTAAATGTGAATTCTTCCTGGCCCCTAACACCTCAAGTGAAGCCTGTGAAAACAGAGGGCATCTAAGGTCTTCTTCCCTACATGAAATTCACAAGAAATACCCCTGCAGAGGAGCTTTGTAGCACAGCTCTGCTAACATAGTGGCTGGAGAGAACTCCAGAAGTACAGAGCTGCCCTAGCTTGCATGGTGTTCAACAAAGTAGTGCTGGCAGCCTCAACATTCAGCCTGTCCATCTGCTTAAAATTACAAGATTTTACAATAGCCCACAACAAAGATGGGGGACTTTCGAGTTTTAAGTCTGTTACATGGCATTTGCTCATCTTTTCTGGCATTTCTCTCTAAGAAGAAGGGTTAGAAAGTTGGCAGGGAGTTTTGTATATAGTTTAGTTTGTTTTATGCTAAAAACATCCTGTAAACCCTTGTTGCAGAGCCTATGGCATCAAGAAAAAAGAAATCAAAGCCTCCCCGTGAAAGGTCTGGTGCTGGCAGCGCAAATGCTCTGTTCTGCTCTGTGATGTTGACCTGGTGTCCTGCACACAAATCCCCAGTCTCTAGAGGGGAGAGGGTTTCACCTTCCCACTTTCATGTGCAAAATGATGACAGGGTCAGGATTTTCTCAGATGGAAGCTGTTTTGGGCAGAAAGGGATCTAGTGTTGCCAGTTTCACCTTGACTCACAGCACTTTGGAGCTCTAATAAAACCCAGGCTCTCAGAGGAGCGTGCCCGTTCCCACGTGTGCCTTTGCTGGCACTGAGCTTCTCCCTGCCCATGCAAGGCCTCACCACAGGTATGGAAAGAGGAGCAGCTCTGAGGACCTTCTTCTTCTTCTTCTTCTTCTTCTTCTTCTTCTTCTTCTTCTTCTTCTTCTTCTTCTTCTTCCTCCTCCTCCTCCTCCTCCTCCTCCNTCCTCCTCCTCCTGCCTTATTTGGGCCTCACACACTCGACTAGTGAATATCTGCATCTCATCAGTGAGAGCAAATGGGCAGCACAAGGGAGCTGTTAGTGAGCAGCCTGACATAGGAATGCACATTTGCATCTCCTCTAGTCCTGGATAATTTGGGGKGATGAGATCTGACTGCACTGGAAGGAGTGAGACAGAACTCCAATATTTATACAGGTCATCATATAACCACAAGAAAAGTAGGACAGACAATTTTGGATTAACCTGTAATGTTAAGTACTTAATCAACAACTTAAATATTCTTCAAATTCCCAGCTTGACTGACAGCATCTGAATAGCTTCCTGCAAATTAAGTGGGCTTAAATTTAAGCACATTAGGGCTTTCTAGTTAGTATTGACAGTCATAACCAGGGCTTCAGCTATGCATATTTATGCTACAACACAGATAGGGTGTTCAGTCTAGATTTGGAGGATTTAGGAATTTTTAGAGTTCTAAAAATAAATGTAATGGAATGAATTTTCAGAAATATGACATCTGCTCTAGTGCATGATTTGCAAGAGACTGTAGGTCTGTTCCTTTGAGAACATTATCATTGCCAGAAAATACTAAGTCCTAAAAAAAGTGTCAACTATAATTTGCAAATACTAAGCCACATTCCTCAGCCATTCCTTTCCAGGGCAGCCTGTCTACTCTGTATCCGTTCAGGATGCTTCTCTCTTTTTAGTGCCAGAGAGTCTCAGAGTATTAATGTACATATCTTCATCATCCTTCCAGGGCAGCAAAGTGCTGTCACCAGCCTTTAAAAGATGGGGAACATGAGCCTTTGGCTTGCCCACAGTCTCTGAGGCAAAGCAAGGAATAGAAAGACTGTTCTCAAAATCCTGGTTTCCCTTTCATCTTTCCTACTGGGTGGCTTGGCTGTTCAGGCAGCAGCTTTTAATGTGTGGGTCTGCTGGTGAGAAGTGCAGATGAAAGCAGTGGTTCCCCTTCRGCCACAGCAGTCTGGCTTCATGCTGCTGGCTAAAATAACAAAGTCCATAGGCTTGCCAGAACAGGCAACCTCTCTATTTTTACACAATGCTCTGCAAATAATAAGCAATTTGCAAACAATTAATATTTTATACCAGTTTTTCCAAACTTTGCCTGTCATTTCCTCTGGTGCCCTGAGTGTAACTGCTATTTTATCTTTTCCAAAGTGATGAAATCAGAAGTCCTGTTTACATGGATACAGCTTTCTGGCACATCCTCCACATCTTTAAGAACAAGACTCATAACTACTAGCAGAAAGGAACTGCACAAGGGCTTTATAGGGCTTGTGAAGGCTGGTTTTAGTGCCTCTTACTCAGTTCCAACTAGCCAGGAGATATAGTTCTGACTTAGACACTTACATGATTAAATGCTGCCTCCACAGTGGTTTTTTAAGTTTATTTTTTAGCATGGATTAAACAGAACCTGAATTATAAACTGTTGCTTTTCATCAACAGTTGCCTTTCCATCTTCCCCTCACCCCAAAATTGCATAAATATTTGATATTTACTATGTCTCAAAGCCTAAACCTTGCCATATGGGACGTGTAGACCAATAGATTCTGAAAAGAAACGTATTAATAATGAGTTTTTTTTAATCTGGCAGCCAGAACTGTTACAAAAGAGTGAACTCCCAAATATTTTCCTCAGGCCAGAGATAAAGGTGGGTTTTGGTTTTTTTTTCCTGAATTACTTGTCTTTACCATTATGATTAGCAGAAATCAAAGATRAACAAAAACAAGTAGCGTTGACTTTTTAAAATACATAAATTAATAATCTAGAAGTTTCAGAGTTGTCTTCCTGTTTTGGGGCAGCCTGTTAGGGTCCAGCCCAGGTGGTTTACAGTTCACACTTACTAACAAATTTGATTGTCCTGCAGACTTCTGGACCATCCAGCTTGGCAGAGGCAGCTGCTGCAGCCTGGGCTGAACAACACTGCTCAGATAAAGGCTCTACTTATTGAATCGCTTGCATGGCAGTAGCTGCTTCCTCCTGCAGCAGTTCCTTGGAAGTCTAGCAGGGCAAGTTGCCTTTTAGGCCAAAGGTAGGTGCTAAAAAAAGCAACACATTTTATCATATTATTATATGTAAACAATTATACAGCAATTTTTAAAATATAAAGTCATATCATCAATCTCTGTATTCAGTGTATCACTGAGAAAATGGAAGACTTCAGGTGCAGACCTATTAGACACTTTGAATAAACACAGTTTTCTGTTTTCAGAAGTGCCCAATACACACTCTGCCAGCATCTCTGAAAATTCAAATGGTGTCTTTTTTTGTCTTTTTCCTCCCATATATATTTAAAATTAAAAGAAGATGGTACTTTGTGCATGATGCAAAAAAACCAAACTGAAAATATCTCTTTGGGAGAAAAAAAAAAAAAAGCCAGCAGGCTTCAGGGGTGGCCTGCTTGGGTGGCAGACTTGGCTCAAATGAGGGGCAGAGGCAAAGCACATCCCTTGTCCCAGCCATGCTTGCTCAGAGCAAAAAGTTTTGTGAGATCTGCCTTGGAGGGGACAGCTTTGGTAGAGAAAAAGAACATTTACTAGTGTAGCTGCCACTAGCAGGAAGCCAGGTGTAGACTGTGAGAATATTTTAAGTCTAATTTAATTTGGTGCTGGGATTAGGTGTGTGCTATTTATAAGCAAGCCGTGCCAAGTGGTTCCTCAGGTCTTGCAGCAGGTGGGAGCCCATTTAGTGCGGAGTCAGGGAGCGCTGTGMGCGCTGCAGGGCGAAGCTGGAGCTCTCTGCGGCTGGCGCTGCCAAAGCCCAGCACACAGAGCAGATTTACATTTTCTAAGCACCCGAGGGGTGATTAACAGGCAGAGCATGTGCATCCCCCGCCTTTGTAATCGCATCCCTGAGAAACCGAGCAGCCTTTTGTGCTCGGTAACATTTGCATGAGGTGAGGACGAGTGGTTTGTTCTTGCTGTAGGGCTCTCCCTGGTACAGGAGTGCTTTGGTATCTTCCTCTGGACACAAAGAGCCATTCCCAGCCATGCTGGCAGAGGGCTGTGGCCAGCGGTGCTGGTGAGCAGAGGCCGGGCTCTGTGTGYTCTGCACAGTTTGCTTCACTATCTAGATACTGAATTTTATTGGACACACGGCCCTAAAAGAGTTTCCAGAGCAGTAAAACATTGTCAGAGATAGGAACAGGGCATTTAACCCATTAGATCTGGACCAGCTCCAACTTTTTCAATGGGGGACATAGTTGGTCCCAGAAAAAAWCCTCAAAATCTGGATTAAAAGTGTTATAAGGAATAGCACTTAGGGGAAATYAGGGGGAACTGCCAGCTTAGTTAGTGATTCTTATTTCCCATGTYCCTTTGTTGGGGCATGGAAAAAATTTCACAGTGCAGTCTGATGGCAAAGAAATTGATAAAAAAATATATATAATGTCATTTTGTCTCCTGCTTACCGTACTAATATTACATTATTGCAAAAATAAATCCTTCAGATGGAGCAGGCACATTCCCTAGAYATTCAGTCACAGCAGCCCTACATTCTGTCTGCCTGAAACATGACAGGCACCCAGAAAGGCTCTCTGCGAGTGGCAGCAAGTTTGTCCTGGCTGTCCCAGCACTGCCAGGTGCTGTGAGTGTGCCCACTGCTGACTCACAGGAGGTCTGTGCATGGCTGCTGTCGTGCAGAGAAGACCTCAAACACTGCTGGTCTGGGGTTTGGATGCACATTGTCCCATTAACTGCTTCTTTCTTCTATTCCCTGCAGTTTGCAGGCATTACTGAAATGGAGAGAGATGGATAATTCATATGCTGGAGGGCAGAGCTGCTGTGCTTCAGGGCTTTACTGAACAACCTGGAGAATCAACTGAGAAGAATCTCATGAAACTCAAAAAAGACAAACACAATATCCTGTACCTAGGATGAGACACCCCCCCGSCCCACAGCAGGACAGGGTGGGGGTGAAGCAAACAGACAGTGGCTTGGCAGAAAAGGATCCAGGAGTCCTTGTGGACCAAATGTGGGACATGAGGCAGCAGTGTGCCCTTGCAGCAAAGGCAGCCAGCTCCACACTGAGCTGAGGGAGCACGAAGGAGAGGCAGCAGGCAGGGAGTGTATCTGGAGCACTCTGTCCACTTTGGGGCTCCACAGTACATCAACAAACAGGACTGAGTCCAGAGGAGGCCACAGAGATGGTGAGGGGGTTGGAGCAGGTGATGTATGGGGAGAGGCTGAGAACTGGGTTTGTTCAGCATGGAGAAGGGAAAGCTTCAGGAAGGGGGTCCACAAAAGGGCAGATGGAGTCAGGCTCCTCACTGGTCCTCACTGGTACGCAGTGATGGGCAGTTGACCAGCTGGAACACGGGAAATTCAAATTAGGCAGTGGGAAAACCTGATCCATCAGCAGGGCAGAGGAAGGTCCTGACCCTGCAACAACTTTCGCAGGGGGGTTGTAGAGTCTCCATCCTTGTAGATATGCAAAGCCCAGCTCATCAAAGCCCTGAGCAGCGTGCTGCAGTTGACCCCTTCTGAGCAGCAGGGTGACAAGGTGGTCCTCAGAGATCCCTTCCMACCTAAATTACTCTGTGGTTCTAAGGCACTATCCAGGCTAACTGCTGAGTTGGTCTCTTCAAGCATGTGCTCCAGAGCACAGCTCCACGTTAGGTTCTTTAAACTGACCTCTAAGAAGCCTTTTACTCTTTATTGAGACCTTAGAGAGATTATATGGGTAAATAAGTGTGCAATATTGGTTGTGGGAATATGCTCCTTAATTATCTGTAAGGCTGATGACACAAATACAGGTGTGAATGCTTAATTCTACTGAAATTGTTACTAGATCTTCCTTTTTCTGGAAATCACAACCTGATTTCTGAATCTTTTTGTTTCTTAAAAAATTATTATATACTWATTTTTTCAGCTTTCCAAAAACCTCAGATAAATTCTATTCATATTGCAAAGCATTTAAATACATGCCCAGCTTAATGATTACTGACATTATTGGTTAGACCAGAGTACCTGTATCACAATACATCTTCAGACAAAAGTCAGAAGTGTGATATACTGTATTTTTCACTGGGATTTTCTGTTTACTGCTTGTTTTCCCTGTCCCAGACATTTGTTRTATGCAGAACTACATGATGAGATAAGAGAATAGTGCTGGTTTCAAAACTGCAGAAAAAACCCAGCAAATACTGGCATGAATAGCAGTTTAGGATTTCCTAGCATTCTTTTACCAAACCATCTCAATACTTTTTCCTAGGTATTTTTAGTTACTTGCCATTAACCTACTAATGCATCAGTGCATAAGCTATCTGCAGGCCAGTCCACACTGCTAATTTAGCTGAAGATTAGGCCAGGAGCTTTCTTAGCCTATGTTAATTTATATTTGAGCCCCTAAACCTGAGTTATTGAGTGACCTTCCACTGTCATCTAGAGCTTTCTCTAACCCCAGAGTCACTGGCCAGTGAATTTCTTAAGAAAGACTCAATTTTTCCCTTAAGCACCATTTAATTGAGAGTAGTTTTCCTTCCTGCTGGAGAGAATATTCAAAGTTTAGAACTTCCGAGTACCTGAAGCTACTATGAGCTTATAAAACCTCAGGCAAGTTCCTATGACTGCTTGTATACGATTTTATGGCATGAACTGTAAAACAAATACATTTTACAGCCTCATCCTTGCACTGCCCTGCATGAGAGTGTTTCAATCTGTGTGCCAGTGTCCTGAAGCTGTGCTTTTCAGGACATACTTGCAAGCTCAAGCCACAAAGCCATACAAATCCCTTTTCTGCTTGGTCTGAAATGAATAGAGGTTATCAGGTTTTACCCAAAAATGAGAATCCAGCCTCCTTCTGGATTATTGGTATWTGCAGACACTCATAGCTGTAGTGAGATGATGAAACTGAAAGAGGTGAAGTATCYCCAAAAGCAGCCCATGTATCTGGTTATGTCCTAGCTCTGGTTGTCTTGAAAAGCAGAAAATTACCTCCCTTTTCCATTGGCTTTCAAACAGCAATGACTGCTTTGAGCATTGAGGTACCCTATGTGCTAAGGAGGTTCTTAGTGCTTTCATTAGACCAGAATGAAATTAGAAATTTAATAACCAGAAAGATCTGTTAGATCTTTCTACCATTTCCCACCAATAAATGTTACAGAATGGAGTAAAATAACAGCAGCACATTTTGTCTCTYTATTTTAGATAGGATTGATTGTGGCACAGAAAGTTTCTGCTTAAGGTTATCCAACAGGAAAGTGCTGGATGTRCAGGAAGTGGAAGGACTTGTCAACTCTTCAGAGACACTTTCTTTGCAAAGGTGAACTCTTTACCAGAGTATTTGACACACACAGAGAAGAAGGTGTTAATCTGTTCTCATCCAAGGCACAGTCTGCAGGCTGCTGGTAATTGCTGCCCCATAAATGTGCCTGTCATGCCTCCTTAGTCTTTAAATATCCAAACTCAAAATAGAGGTCTGTGCAACATGTTGAGCCCAGCACTATTGTTTTGTGAGGCAGTATTATTCATTTAGCTTCAGCCAGCTGCTCTCTATATTCAGCCTGGAGGAACAGACTGGAATTTGTAACCAGACAGGCAGGCTGGGAARCTATAACTTATTCCCTGGGCTGATAAACCAGTGCATCGAAAGTACAGTAAACAAACGCCCACTGGAAACCCACTCCAGGGCTGTGTCCCCTCCTTTCCCCTGCCACAAATAGCAGTGATCACAAGGGAACCTGCCTTCATAAACACATACCCTAGACCTTAATTCTAGTATCAGCTGCATGACATAGTGTTGCTGGTATGTTAAACACGGCACAKAACAGCAGGATACACTATTAGGTCACACATGGCAATATAAAACACTAGGTAAGGTCGATGCCTTCTCCTGGGTGGGGACCTGGAGCAGGTCGGTTGTTTGTAACTACATTGCCCTCTACTGACAGATGCCCAAAGAGGTTGAGACCCTAATTCTGCTGAACTTCACTCGGGGAGAGGCTGTCCTGYCACTCGTGGTGAGGCAACAGCAAAAGGTGGTGTCATGGCCCAGCCTGGCAGGAGATACCAGCATTCATCTCCTTTGGTGGAGACACCATTTATTCTAGTCCCAAAGATGGGTACTTGGCTATGAATTGATGTTCTCCACTGAGAGAGTCTCCTTCTTTTCCTTTTCTGAAAACAAATAAACAGTTGTCTGAGCTGTTTTCTCTGCATTCTTCAACCTTTTGTGGACTCTGGAAGCAACCATGTGCATAATCCAGCTGCAGGCAAACAACCATTGTGAGTAGGAGTGCCTCCAGCCCTTCTGCAGCTCCCTGCAGCTGTGTGGAGCCTCAGCACAAGCACATCCTCTGGCAGCTGTTACTGCTGCTTGAGGAACAGGAATCTTCACAGGGCTTCACAGGGATAAACTGGGAGGTCTGTCTCCATGTGCTCCTACAAGAAATAGCAAAGCAATGGTAACTTCTCCTCAGTCTCCAACAGCTCCCAGTCGAYGGCTGTGACTCTGGGCTCGCCTGTGGAAGTTGCCAAGGCTGACAGAGCACTGGGCTAAGCAGGCACAGCCTTGACTTCATCTGTACATCACAGGCTCTCAGCTGGATTGTGTCTGGCCTTCAGCAGAAGCTGTGCTGTCTTGTAACAGGCTCTCACTCCCCATATGTCTTTGAACCACCTCCAGCAACATGTGGGTTGCAGAGGAGATGGCACTCGTCTGTGAAGCTGCAGTTTGAAAGGCTGAGAGCTGGCACAGCAGATTAAAAAGCCTGTGAACTCCTGGTCTGGGACAATGGTGTGTTTCACTGAGGTACTTGGCGTTCTCTGGCCTTTATTTACTTGAGGCARCACAAAAGTTTTAAAGAAGGCAAATGCAATTCTACAGCTATGATAGCAAGGAGAGTTACATTGTATCTTCTCAATTAGCAATTCATACAATCAAGACTCATTTATATATATTCCTTAATGTAGGGAGAAATCTCASATGCCAAGTATTTTCAGATTTTCTCAGATGCCAGGAAAATTTCCACTAATGTCTTTGCCATAAAAATTCAAATAGTAGAAACTTCATGTCAGTGCTATGCAATTTTTCCTGTCTCTAAAGATACTGCTTCATACCAAATGAAACCAATAGAAGAAACATTTTATCTGCATAAGAAAACATGCACACACACACATGTCTGAAAAGAGTGTGGAATGTACATGCATGTGTGTGTGTCCCTCTCTACAACAGGATTCATATGATTAAGGTCAGCACATTTACTTCAGGTGTGAATTATTTTTATTCAGTCACTGGTGGATTTGAAATGTTTTCAAATATCCCATGAAAACAAGTGGGAACATCTGCGAAGTCGACAGACTGTGGTGAGTGTGTGTGTGTGAACTCACCCTGTGGTGAGCTCAGAGGAAGGAAACCAGCCATTGATCAGCTCACCATCAGGTGTCATCTCCATGGCTGGAAATGCTGGCAAGGAGGGAAGCTGGACACGGGAAGGAACTGAGCAGCAAACAAGCCATGCGTGAAGCCCTGGAATAAAAAGTGCAAAAACAATGAAGCTTAGGTAATGGGAGAACTCCTGCCATGTAGGAAGAGGAACAGGCTGCAACTCATTCCAGCCCAATCACTCCRGGACAAGCATGTAAATCATCTGAGTGTGCACACAAGATGCTATTTATAGCTGTTAGTTGAAGTACTTCTTATTTATTGTTGTGTTTTTGCAGAAGGAAACTCACTAGTACAGGAAAGATGCTTCTCCAAGTCTCAAGTGTTTCCTGCAAATTTTATATATGTGCTTTAGCCCAGCTTTATTTATGTTCACATTCTTTGTTTTAAAAAGTATATGGATTAATGCTGCAATGCTGATAAACATTTATTTATACCAGTGTGGTGCCCTCCCAGGGATCCCTGCAARGGTGGTGTGGGGGATCCCTGGGCTGATGAGCGTGTGTATCTCCTGCCAGGTCTTCCATTATCTCCTCCCTCAAGGGCACAAAAGGCTGAAACGCCCCAGGCTCATCTTTACAAGATAAATAAATAAGAAGTAGGCAGAGGGCTCGGTGGGCTCTGGGCTGCTGGAGGCCTGGAGGAGGAGGTGGCAGGTGAGTGAGAGGGCACAGTGGAGGTCAGCTCTGGCTTTCCCCTGGGACTTTGCACAGATCAGTTCCCCACTAAATGCTCCAGGGTGACAAATGCTTTAGTCCAGAGTGTGCCTGAGGAGAGCAGCCCAGCAGCTCTGCTTCCCCTGGGGCTGCTTCCCCTCTGCCACCACTGCCTTGCTGGGAGCACTGGTGTGGGGGAAAGCAGGAGCCCCAGGCATCCCCCCTTTGGCCCAGTGAAATGCCTTTCAGGCCTGCCTGTCTCCATCCCCAGGAGCCCGGGAAGGTTAACAATGCATCCCTAAATTGCCAGCTCTACCATGCTGACAGGCTTGCATAGCCCCCAGGGATTTTTCCTCTGCCCTTTGTGTCAGTGGGAACCCCCCCAGCCAGTAATGCCCATGCAGAAAGAGGAGTGTTTGTGAGGCAGATCCATTTACGCTATTGCTTCTCATGGAATGAGACATGAGGCTGGGTGGTGGCTCCCACTTCTCCTCCTGTGCCAGCTGGCTCCCCATGGGAGCTTTTCTGCCCTGCCTGACTGCTGCAGCTCTCAGGGCCCTTATCTGGTGGGCTGGAGATCTGTCCAGCCAGGAGCTGGGCTATCTTGGATAACATTGTCCTGATTTGGTAAGAGGGAAGCAGTGAGAGAGTGCTCAGCAGTAGGAATTGTCGTTCCCATTTGCATGCCTGTGCAATCCCATTTCTCTGCCAGTCCTGCTGTAACCATCCAGCTCTCCTTTACTGAGGATATCTGTTTAACTCTTTCCTGAAACATCAGCATCACTTCTGTCCTGCCAGAGAGCAATACACAGATCTCAGTTATTGACTGAAGGTGTCAGGGGTTCCTGGTAGCATCAATGAGGAAATACCATTCGGTTCCTTGCTAAACAAACATTTAATACATTGTTAAAAACCCCACAGTAAGTACTATTTAGAATACCAGTGCTTTAGTTTTAAACAAAACCCATTCAAGCAGTAAATCCATTGGCTTTTCTCATACAAAATTTCCCCTTTGTTACCACTACACATACTTGTAGGGAAAGGTCACATCACAGCACTTGCACTTCTGTACTTCAGTATGCACAAAGAACCACAGTCCTCTCCAAATGTCTTTCAGGGGTAATTTTCCTGTCTTCTTAGTTTAACTGCAATTTGCAGTCTAGACCTGAATTGTTTAGAGCTGGAAAAGAAGAGTATCATCTTGCTTGTCACCTAAACACTTCAAAACCCCTTCAGCAAGTAACTTGGGGATCTTCACAGCCAACAATATTTTCCTGTTATGACTTGAGCAGCATCTTCAGCTGCAGTGAGACTCCCCTGGAGTTCTGCTTTTGCACCAACACAAGCTCATTTGGCCAATTAGTGCACACACCTAAATTTAATTTCTAAATTTGCAACCTCTCTCCAGGCTGAGACCCCTGTCTGTCTCAGCAGAGCTGTAGTCAATAAAGAGGAGATGCATTTACCTGGTAAGTTTTTGAGCTGGGTGAACTTTGTCAGAAGTTAGAAATCGGAGATTTTCTTTGCTTGTGCCTTTCTGGCTGAATTGTCCTGGACACTATAGAGAAAAATAAAAAATGCATCTTTGTTTTCATATGATTCCTCTCCTTTGCTTTTTCATTTCCCATCACAACTGATGCATCTTTGTTTTCATATGATTCCTCTCCTTTGCTTTTTCATTTCCCATCACAACTGAGGTGTGAAGAGGGTGGATTGTTCCTCCAGTTTTAGCATTGCAGAATGATATAATTTAGAAGTAACCTTGGGAAATCTCACTCCATTCACAGCACACAACATCCAACTTAGTAGCTAGGTGGAATTTTCCAGGTTCCAGCTTGTGTTCATTGCCTTTTGCTGTGCACCTTTTAAAAGAGTCTGGCTCCCTCTTCCTTCTGCCCTGCCCCCCAGTAGCTGTAGACAGCAGCAGGAGCCCTGACATCCACCCCTCTCCAGGCTGGGCAGGCCCCTCTCAGCCTCTCCTCGTCCACATGCACCAGCCTCCAACAATCTTGGTGGCCTCCACTGGGCACAATTCAGTATCTCAAGGTCTGTCTTGTTCTGGGCAGCCCAAAAGTGGACATGATACTCCCAGTGTACATAATTCTGAATAAAGGTTAATCACGGCTTTCCTTGAAACACGAAAAATTGCCTCAAACCATGGGAGCAAAAGCAGCCATTGCTGTGTTTCTGGGAATGGGGGCATCATAAACAAGAATTTTCAAATCAAAACAACCTCTTCTTTTCCTGTCTTCAGCTGAGGCTTTAAGCTGAGCATCTGGGWGTTTCTCTCCAGTAGGAGAAACCTGCATGGAAGCCACCTTTTCATGCCCAATGTCTCCTTCTAACAATTCGGAAGCAGATTCATTACAAAGGGTAGAGGAAATCAGCTGCTCTTAACTTTCATTCTGTACTTTATTTGTCCACAAAACCCAAAGCAAGACTCTTTTTTAATGTCTTGGCAGCAAGGAAGAGGAAGCATTTAACCCAGATGCTGTATTCTRTGTACATTATTTTCTATAACTTGCATTAATAATGTCATTATAATAAAGTGCAAAGAAGAAATTTGATCTGCTTTGCTCTCCCCTGAAGGGAATGCATTTCTTTCTCTGCTGAGTGAACCTCCTACCATCTCACAAACATATGGTCTCTTAGGTGTAAGTGATGCTCATCCACTTTATTGTCTTTAGCAGGAAAGAACTAAATATGTAACAGATGCTCAAGTAACTTGAAATGAATGTATTGTGCAAACAGAACTGTCATCACAGCCCTTGCAGTCACATTTTTCACCTGTTGTATGCTTGTTTATCTGTAGTTTGTTTTGACAATGTGTAAAATGTTTTTTTAAAAGATTGGAAAACTCCCAGTTGCAGAGCTGGGCTAGTGTCTTATGTCTCCATAGGTGGCACCTTCATATCTAGACTATTTAATATCTGTTTAAAACTCAAGTAAATGTATTCCACTCCCCCCAACCACTTTCAACTTTTTTTTTTAATTGTGCTAAAATCGTGCTTGGTAATAGACAGTTTGGCAGAAAAAAAGGTGTTTCATCTTCAAACAGCAGAAGACAGTCCTGTTTTGTTTTGCTTGGAATGGATCCAAATAYGAACTCATACCTGAATTTGAATTCCTTGCATTTCAGATGTTTWCAGATCAGACTTCAGGTTTAGACTATCACAAAACACAAACCAAAATATACATTCTGGCTACTGACTCCGGTTTTTTCCTTTCTTTTCTCCCCATCACTTTTACCAAGCAGAGTTTGGATGAAGATTTTTCCTGCCCTCAGGTTCCTCTTCGCTGAACTAAATGYGTGTCATGTCAGCAAGTGATCCAGGTCCTCAGCCCAGGGCTTTCAACAGGTCTTGCATGTAATCAGTTTTCCTGGTTTTATTAAATGTCTAATCTTCATAACAGAAGAGGAAGGTTTGCCCTGGCCTTTAGGGCCATGGCTTTTATATTTCTGTCTGTTAGGCGATTTGTACAACCCTTTTGGCACTGAGAGGCAAGAAGCTGGCACTTGTGTGCTCCTGGGCACCACTTCCCAAGGTCTCCACCGGTGCTGGGATGTGAGAACAACACCCATCCTCCCCTCTCCTCTCCCCCTCTGTTTCTTGGTAGCCTCATGTCCATGGCTGTCAGCCATGCTGCACACAATGTATGACTACTACAGAGTTCACCTGCCCCAGAGTTTTTCTTGTGGAATCCCAGAGACAGGAGGTTTGTTTTCTTTCCACAGGTATAAAGCTGTGATGGAAATGGTGGCTCCATGGACACTCTCCTTGGTTTGGGGTTGTGCTTGTCGCACTGTTGAATTTGAGAACAAGGATGCAAACAGCCACATGGCAAAACTGTGGCTCAGTGATGAACTCCTGGGAGATTCCATGCTGCCAAGAATTCTGGGATGTGCCTGGTGGGCTGCTGAGCTGCTCCACAGCTCACATGCAAGGCAAGATCTCTGTCCAGATGTCCAGTATAAACTGAGAGAAGGCAGTGAAGATTTGCTGATATTCAAGCTGGTTTAGTCTTTATTGTCTCCATGGAATGTTTGAAAGCCTCTCTCCCTAATTCAGCCAAGTCAGAAGGATCAGCTTTTCTCCATTTGAGGCACTTCATGGTGGTGGTTAAGTGGATGGAAGAGAGAAGCTCACACTCAGTGCARTCTGCCTCAGAGCTGCTGTACCTGACTTGCTGAGGGAGTTTTCTGTCTCTTTGGTCCACTCAGGCTCTCCAGCCTTGTTCTGTATTGTGAGGCATAAGAAGTGGCTTCTGCTATGGGGACTGGAAGAGCCACCTTGCCCTCAGCTGAGACCCTTGCTGCACCTGGGGCTGGCAGGGCCATGCCTGAAGCTACCGCAGCCAGGCAGAGCTGTACCTCTGCCTCCTACCTCATCAGACAATGTGCCATTGCAGGATTTCTGAAAGGCTGCAGACAGCTCTGCCTGAGGGATATAGGCTCTGTAGCTCCAAGGGTGTCAGTCTCAGCCAGAGATAAGCCACTGCTCTTGCTKTAGGACCTCTCTGATTGCTGGGTACATGGGCCAGTGCACAAGACAGACCTGAGTGTTGCCTAATTGCTGTGCAGGGTTATTTCTTACCCTGCAGCTTCGTTTTCATCACTCCTTGTGTGCTGAAAACCCAGAGGTGCTTGACTCCCTGCAGTCATACAGTGGGCAGAGAGCTTTGGGACATGACTCAGGGCCATGACTCCAGCTGGCAGATAAGGTGTCAAAAACCTTTTTTTGAGACATCTTACCCTTTTTTGCAYATCTTGCCCTGAGAGGTGTGTACTGAGAGTGTGGTGTTACCAGAGGGTCACTTCTCATGCTCACAGGCCCTGGCCCATGCTGGCTGGCACTTGCACCAGCACATGCTGGGATCATTTTTAAGCTCTGCAGCAATTTTTTGAGAGTTGCTCAAAGGCTTCAGTCTGACTCTGGGCCGTGGCTCTCAGGCACTGTGCAGCTGTGTTGGCTGACTTGCCTCCTCTTGTTTGCTGTTGTTGGGGCACTTAGATCTCAGCAGAAGAGGAGGTGCCCGAGCCCCTTCCTGTCCAGCTCACAGGGGAAATGGCACCTCAGCTCCTTCTCCAGGCACCCACCAGCTCAGCCAGCCCCAGGAAATGGTACAAATGCAGCTCTGCACCTGCAGGAGCAYTGAGGCAGCACTCACATGTAGTGTCTTGGCTGGGAGGGGCAAAGGCTTTCTAACATTAGCACATTCACAGTCCAATTTCCTTCTCTTTAGCTGCTCCAGGATCTGCTTTATCCTCAGTAGGACTACCTGGAAAGCCAAAGTGAGCAGAGCCTGACCTTTGACATAAAATAGTGTAGTTTCTTCATCCYAGGCTTTCTTCTGTTTTACTGCATGTCACCTAATTCCTGGTACCCAACCACGGCAATCTCATTTTAAAAAGTAACAGCTTCCAGGCTCAGTCCCTGCTGCCCCTCTCGTGAGTGACAAGGTGTCTGGAGGGCTCAGAGGTGCAGGTCCTGGGACTGCACRAGCAGAGTTTGCAGGGATAAAGTGGGAATTGTGTCCCTGAAGGCCCCTGCTTCAGGCCTCCCCGTGGYCAGGCAGGCCTGGGTGTCTGGTGAGATCCTCTAAACCCTGGGCAAAGAGCCTCAGTTTTAATTTGATGTGAGACAGACAAATCACAACTTAGATACTGGAAGTTTCTCTGTTTAAACGAAAAGGACTCTGTCTTGTTAATTTATTTATTCTTTTTTCATAGTGTAATAATACCTAGAAGCAACACAATGATTGCCCAAATCCTTATGCCTTGAAATGCTTTCATAATGAGATACTACAGAAAGTGTTTTATTGGTAATAGAATATTTTTAGAAGCCAGAAAAATCTTTGGAAGGTAGATGAAGATAATTCTGTATGTTTATGTACTTCACAAAGGACACATCTAAGATATACCAATGTCATGGGTAGTTAAGCTTCAGCCAACTTCTTTTGGTTCTGCAGCTTGCAGGCATGCATTAAGTGGCAGAAATTCCCACCTGTCTTGGCTCCTGTTGTTCAACTATTTCAAGTGGCATCTCTCATGGAATTTTTGTTTACAGCTTMATTAAAAGCAAGGCACTCTGAACTCCACTTGATTTAGAAGAATGTGTGACATCTAGCTGCAGTGACATCTCCAGCATCAGAGATGTTCACTTGTTCACTTTRAGATCAGAACTGTAGAAAATTAAGAATATTTGCAAAGCACATTATGCTCTGGCTGAATACAATTTCAATAGGCATTTATAAATTCAAGTAACAATGGCCTAAGTTAATTTGRCCCTCATTCTCATCTACAATATCCTGCATTTTTCCTAATGTAGGTTTTTATGGCTATTGTTTAAACTAAGGCCAACACTGATCAACACAGGTTTGAATACCAGCCAAAATATCGCTAAATAAAATTCTTTGCTAATTCTGAGCAGCTGCACCTTGTRGGTTCTTTATAAAGTTGGCCAGCTGGCCTGAGAACAATTCCATGAACAAGGAGTGAGTGCTCTTAGCAGCAGGGAGGGTTTGGTAGCAGGGCTTGGCCACTGCAGTGTGCAGCCCCCTCTCGTGGGAGCTGGCCCTGCTCCTCCTCCCCCTCGCTCCCAGGGATGCAATCATCCTTCTCATTGCAAACCTGGAGGCTGATTCTCCAACGAGAGCATGYCTAGTTTCCAAAATCCATTATGGTGCACCTGCAGATGTCAGTATAGCCTAAAAAATATATACTTTAAAAAAGGGGCTCCTAATTATTGGAGGCTAAGCCATTCCTGCAAAGCTCGTGAGCTCACTCAAGACTTGGGGCTTCTGTGGGGGAAAAGGCTCCTGCAGGAAGGGTCCAAATGCTTCAGCACMCAAAATCAAGACAACTGAAAGGAGACGAAAGGGGCAGAGGCTGGAGAAAGTGGCTTGCACAGCCCAGGTAGGAATGAGTTGGGCTTTCTGGTCTGTGCAGCAGAGGCTGTGGCTCTGGAAAGCACAGGCTTGACTTTGCTCGGAGGTGAAGCAGTTGTCCATCAGTGCACCTAGAATTTCTCTTTAGGCCATACTTCTAAAGGGAACTCATGCTGAAATAGTGTTTCAGGACACATTATTTGCTTTTAGAACCTAAGCCCATCTGTTTCAGCCTGGGCTGTTAGCCTAATGTAACATTTGCAGATAAAATGTGGGCATTGTGCAKCATCTTTGTGTATTTGCAGGAGGTTAAAAGTGTGCCTTTGGGTGAGAAGCTGGAGCCTTTTTATTTCATGTGATTTCTGCTTTGGAGAAAAAGGCAATTACAGAGGTCAGATTTCCTGATACATTCTGAATTTTTTTGAATAATAATGAAGATGGGACAGTTATTCTTAATTTGTCACTCATGAAGTTAATCCTCTGTGCTCAASGACACTGCCTGCCTTGTGAGCTGATGTCTGTGTGTCACAAATTCAATCCCAGCAGGAGCTATTGCTTGAGGGTTGGACTTGGTGGCCCCCCCAACTGAGAATATTCTGTGATTCCGTGAGCACAGCAGCCTTTCTGCTGCCAGGGAGGGCAGAACTCTTTGCAGGAGGGTTGTGGAGGCACTTGCTGCCTTTCTCCTGCAGGCTCTGAGGTGGGAGGAGCTGGGTTAGCTCTGTAATGCAAAGCTGTAGGTATTTACATCATGATTTTGCAGCCTATCCGAGGTAACCTGCCTCGGAACTGAGCAGCAGATGAATGCCAAATAGCTTTCCTGTAAGGGACTTCACACTAAGCCTTTTAGGAGCCTGGCTTATGGCAAATACCGTGGGGATAGAGCACAGCAGCAAACAGCCTGTGCAGAGCTGGCACAACTCAAGTGTGCTGCCTCTGGACGYTGCTCAGAGGAAAAGCAGCACAGCTGGCTGAGCCCCTGCCTGAGCAGGAGAGTGCCTGTATGTGCACAGGTCACTTTTCCTCTACCTCCCAAAATCAAGGGGGATATTTTTTGTTAGGATTTTTTGCTTTTCTTGTTGTTTAAAGGTTGGAGGGTTACAGAAACCAGTGTCAGCTAGTGGCTCAAATCTGCCAGCAGCCTGCACACCAGCACGTGGCCTTTGAGCCCATGGAAAATCAGTGCAGGGATGTCTGGTAAAGGTTTGCCTCCTACATCAACTCCATCTTGTGCCAATCATCTTRTTTTGGCTAAATAGGACCATGAAAACGTGTGCCTGACCAATGCCTGCATGTCCCATGTGTAGGGCTTTGTGTCACAGGCCCTGGACTGAGTTCACCTGAGGCTTTTTCCAGGACATTTACAAGTACTTGGTCAGGGTCTAAAATTATGCCAGAAGATCTCTAGGCAGGTGCAGACACAGAACAAGTGGAGCCACACRAACCCAGAAGAAGAGTCCAGGACAAGAGAACATGGATGTGACTTCTCACCCAGGGCTGGGCCCTGGTGCTGCCCATGGAGAGGTGCCCCAACAGAGGCGTGCCCAGGGGGAGGGAYGCTCCCAGGTGTGGGTGCTGTGCTGGCAGCCTGCACTGCACCACCCTCTGCCCCAGCCTAGTGGAGCTCTGTGCCTGTTTGTTGGCTAGTTTACCCCCTCAATCTGTATGTTTTAATCCAATTAACCAGTGCAGGCAGGGGCATGCTACTAAAGCAGAGGGATGGAACAAAAGCTGTTTCTTCTACCCAAAACAGTCACAGCAAGCAGTTAAAAGCTGACAGCACAACAGTAAACCTCCACTTTCTTTGGCTTTGAGAGTTTGCCCTAAGCTGAACAAGCTGAGAGTTAACAGAAGTCTTCCAAGACTTGGTTTGTTTTCTGCTTTGGTAATCACCTGTTCATAGGATAGAGAGAAAAACTTTGCAGTTCCTCCTGCTAACTTCTCTCCCCTGATGTGAGGGGATACCAGTCCTGCTACCCTCAGACTGAGTTAAAAAATAAAGAAATTACTGGAGAAATGAGAATCTGACTCAGTATGAATTGTCTTGCTTGTCTTGATCTAATTCAGATCTCCTGAGTCTGTAAATAAATAATATTGAGATATACACCAGACTCAGGATATAGCTCAAGTCTTWGGTCTAAGTAGAAAAGCTTTTCTCTCTCCTAGGACACATTGCATCACCAGTCACACTGCTTTTGGCAAGAGTTTCTGAGGTTGTGACAAAGTGGGGACCCACAGCATCTTTGTGCTGGGGTTGGGGCAGCAGAGGGTGTCACAGGAGGCTGAAACACCATCTGCATGATGCTCTAAAAGTGTCACTTTTCCTCCCTGAGCCCCAGCAAAGCAGCCAGAGCTGCACCTGCAACAGAAGCAACAGCTTTTCAGGAGCCATCTCAAATTTATCCCTCAGGATAAGCTGAATTGTGCCTGAGTTGCCCAGTGACCTATGGGTGGTCGGTAGTAAATGCTGGGAGGAGGAATGTGTTGGATCTGTCTATACTGGAAGTGCTCCTGATTCATTTCTACCTGTTATTCTGTGTTTGGAATCTTCCTTGATGCCCTCCGWAAATTTCAATTTAAGTGACAGACCCTGAAATAACCTTTTTTTCCCCTGACAAGTGGCATAATTTAATRAACAGCAGTGGTGCTTAAAGTTTGGCTGGAAATGCAACAAATTAAAGGCAAAATGGTGCTAAGTTGTGTGGCCTTGTGTTCCTAGGAAAGTTGTGCAATGTTGAGCTGCCTCACTCCACCTCCTCTCTGGTGGCTCAGATCCTGCCTGAACCTCTGGCAGTTTTAGATTCTACAGATCTTGCAGGCAAAACCTCCAACCAGCAGTATTGCAGCAGGCAAGAGCGAGAGTCCCAGCGGAGCGTTTCCCGGCATGGGAAAAACGCGCCAAAGAAAAAGTTCTCACTGCAGTGCTTCCCTCCTATTAAGTTTTCAAATAACAGATGTTTCCCTCTGACATTTCACAAAAACTTCTCCGTGAGGTTTTCATAGCTTTCCAGACACTTTCCAGTTAAAAGAAACTTATAAAATTGCCTACTGTTTAACACCTGTTTAATATCAAGGTGAGTGGCAACTCATGGTGCCTGTGCTAGCACTAAAGGACCACTCTCTAAACGTGTCACTTCCAGTTTCAGCTCCTGCTGTGCTGTGAACCAGGACATGGTGATATCTTTGATCTCAGGGGAATGTGGAGAGAACAGGGATGTGTGCAAATACGGAGACTTGCAGGAGCACGAGTTTGCTGTAGTGAGTATTCCAGCTGTGCCCATATGCACCTGTARCAACAGTCAGTCAGAAGTTCTGGGGAGATTTCATAGCGGGAAACTATGGAATGACTTTACTAGGCCTTGTCACTCAAAACATGTTTATGTCTTGAATATATCAGCTTAAATACCATGGATGAAGTGGCCTCTTATTTCTTTAATGATATAAATACACAGCATGTTGACTTGAAGGTTTTTGGCACAGCAATCCTGCCAGGTTGTGGGTTATGCTGCAGGGAACAGAAAAGCACCRTGTTTTCAACAAAGTACAGTATTGGCATAAGAACGCAATGATGCTGTAATTGCTGTAGTCTGCTTTGTGCTCCCCTTGTGCTTATTGACCTTTCCCAGCTCCCTTTGGCTTCTATCYTCTTCCTTCTTTGTAACCAGCTCTTGCTCATCATGATCTCCTTCTGCTGCCGCATCATAAGTACTAATTTCTGAGGCAAAACCTCTCAAAGCCTTTCTTTGAAAATCTGTGCCTGAAGAGAATTCTTTTGCACCAAGATAGTTTCAAAAGGCACCAAAAYATAGGAGAAGACTAAATTGYTCTTTGAACACCCCWTTTCTTTGGACATGTTCATTTTCTTTTGAAGTCGTTGAATCCACAACCCTATTACACACATTCTTGCTCTTGCCCAATGCAATATTCCTTCCCAAGTGTGGGTTTTGTGTTTGTGCAGTAGGCAGTTTGTGGTGTCAAATCATAGTCAGTGCAAATTTTCASGGTTTTGTATTGCCCTTAAGCTGATACTTAACTGTCTTTCTCTTGTAAATCAGYTAACAAGTGGTAGGATGTTCTGTGGGGGTCTCTTTAGTGAGGCATTTATCAGAGTCTTCCAAAACACCTGGAAGGGACAGCAAGAGAGTAACAAAAGTCCCATGGCTCTCTGTATAAAACCTGTGGTGCTGGGGTTTTTGCAAACTCACACCATGCCTAAATAAGTCAGGAGACTGAAAAACACAGGCTTAAAATCCAATCAGGCTTTGCTGAGCTTCATAGTGAGCTCCAGTCTGCAAGCACCAGTGACGTCTTGGCAGCWGGGAGCTGAAAAACTTGATCTGCTGCATACCTGCTCCCAAGGCTCTTGGAGAGTTCTCTGACAACCTGCCACATCTAGACATAGTAAGGTGAGCTAAGGATAGCTTAGGGTAAACTTCCATTTTTCTCTTCCCTTATTTGGACTTACAGCACAGTCTTAACTTTTTAAAAGGCTTTCTTTGTCTTGGCAGACTGCTGTGAACTGCACCATGCCGGGATGACATTTTAATATTAATCTCGCTGAAAGACCAATTTAGGGCTTCATGTGTTTTCTGAGATGTTCCCAACATCTGTTATCAATTTGGTCATGAATGATCATTTCTGCTTTGTCAATGGGTACAGCCACTATTCCAGCAGTCAATAAAATTGTGATAGGAGGGAAGGAGGCTGGAGACTCATTGCCTGCTGGGCACCAAAGAAGCAGYGGCAGAGTGGGTTTTACTCCCTTCTGCTCCTGCTTCTTCACAGGAACCTGAAGCCTAAGTGCTCATAAGATTTTAGGTAGTGCAAGGCTTCCTCTGAAAGTGAGGAAACACTTTTTCATGTGAAGGTGATCGAACACTGGCACAGTGCCCAGGGGAGCGGTGGAGTCTCCAWCATTGGAGATATTTAAAAGCCATTTGGGCATGGTCCTAGGCAGCCTCCTCTAGGTGTCCCTGGCTGACCTCCAGAAGTCCCCTCCAGCCTTATCTCTACAGTGATACTGTGATTCTGACTGCTCCCATCAGGGCAAAGACCCAGAGCCTATAGCCGTGCATGACAGGAATGGTGGCACTGACTACCCATTCGTACCACAAAGATCCTGCAGTTCTTCTGTGGCTTTTCAGCAACCTGCTGCTGGAGATGCAGCCCTGGCAGGAAAACTCCTGATGGCCACTGACATGGCTGGCATTTCCAGAGCAGCTCGAGTTACGTGTGCCAGACCAGGGTCAGACGCAGGGCGGACGCTCAGGAATGTCCCTCTGGGTCCCTGTGCTTTGGTGCAGCCTGTAATTTTTTGTTCCTTTCTCATTTTTGTAACATGAAGAAGCAAACATGGAAAATCTTGTTTCAAAGCCCAGTTTGTTGTAAAAGATCAGGAATGTCAAGGCTGTGTAGCTGTAGTTGTTTGGAGGGCTGTTAACAGCCTGGAGGAATCTATGCAGGGTTARAGGTTTGCTTGTCTCCTTTTCAAAGCTTTTCCCTCTGTTCACAGCTGGAATCAAATAAAGAAAAATAGGAAAGGAGCTTTAGTAACAAGAAGAACTATAAGGTATTTTTTTCCTTTRTAGGCTTTCTATAAGCAACTTTTTGTCAATTGTGTGACATTTCTTCCTGTGRCTCATTCCTTCACCTGGCCTGGGTGGCTTCCTCTGGCCACCTCACACCTGGAGACTGAGGCTCCACCACCCTCCTTCCACTGGCTCTGCTCAGTGTACATGTGCCTGACAGTGCAGGTGGTGGCTTTGGCAGAGATTTGTACCTTCTGGCCCCTTGTTGCATGCCAGCTTCTGCAGCAGCCATGGTCTCRGTGAGCTCTAAGAACAACACAGTGTCCTCCCCACATGGGTGAGCTGTGGCTGCACTCACAGTCCATCCAATCCTCCACCCTCCCATCACCAGTGCATGACTTGCAGGGTGGAGCATCTGGGAGTTTTTTACCAAGTTCTCTTATCTGCAGAAAAATTCCCTGAGTTGCTCCCTTGTCCTGCCTTGGAGATGCATTTGTTTCTTGGAGTGGATATTTTTGTCTTGTTTTCATTTGTTTTATTGCCTTGTTATTTTTACTACTTGCTTCACTTTTACAAAGGCTTTTGCTGAGCCTGGTTTCCAGAGGGGAGAAACTCCTGCAGATGCTGTCTTTCCTCCTTCTCAGCATCCTGAGCTTTAGCCTGATGGCTTTTCTCCTTTCTACCTTGTGTCCTGGCAATGTAATATCACAGACAATCCATGACAGAGCCCAGCCAAGATGAGCTTATGCCAATTGCACAAGCTTTTTCTGTAAGGACATCATCTTGCTCTTTTAAGCAACTCCGTCATTCGAACTTGTGTGTAAACCTTGGCAATGCAGTGTGGAGTAATAAATAATTAAACAATTCTTCTGACAAACMATAAAGACATACCTTTGACATTTTTGGTTATATGAACATGTTTCTTGTAAAAGCTTTATTTTGCATACTTTAAATACAGCAAATATTCATTTCTCCAATGGCTCTGTTACAGCGGGAATCTTCATCTTGTTTGTCTGCACAGCTTCCAGTAGGGTCATTCAGCCTAGCAATTAATAAAAGGGGCCTCTAAAATTAAGGTTTCTGAAATAATTTTAATTTGGTCCTTTGTGCCCCACAAGGGGAGGTGTGGAAAGCTCATCTGGCATCTCATGGCCCCTCAGTGGGCACAAGTTCAGTGCAAAGATATTTTAGCTGGCAACCTCCAGCTGGAATTTATTGCCCATGTGCAGTCTGAAAGCTTTCACAGACTCAAAAACTGGCCAAATTTGGTCAAGCTGCATGGAAGTGACAAAATCTCATCACTAACATGAGATCTCTGTGCCAGTTTCTGAATTTCTGCCTTGAACAATAGATGTGCTAATGCTCCCCACTGAAGGCCTCTCACCTCAGGATCTTCCTCTGAGCTCCTTCTGAGGTTTCTCTGAGCAGGTTTTGTGACAGTGCCTCTCAGACACTACAAACCAAAGTAGAAATCCCACACAGCAAACCTTGTAAACTTTTCTGCTCTTGATGGGTTTATAATCCACCTGAAAATGGTCTTATATTAAAGAATTTTGTACTGYCTGTATTCATAATTATAAATGCTGACATGCCTTGGGAAAGGGGTGAAGGGAGGTGAGTGATTCTTGCTGAATTATGGGAGACATAAAGTGCAAGGCGAGGAAAAAGAAATGGAAGGAGATAGAGAAAAGAGAGAATTATTAAAAGAATCTAGAGGTAAAGGCAAGTTGGAGCCTTTAAAATGTAGGAGAAAACCCCAAAAGTGTGCCAATGTTTGAGCTGGGATGAGACACCCCAAAGCACTTTGCTTAATCATGTCCTGCTCCCAGGTCATGGAAACCCCCAACTAGTGCCAGGTACTGTGACCTTAAAGCAGCAGCAATTATTTCCTCTGGTGCAAAACTTTTTTTAAAGCCCTTTGTGTAAGCAGAAGCTGCTTTCAACCACCTTCTAACCAGAGAGCTGCTCTTTGGTCTGAGTTGGGTTCCTCCTCTGTGAGGTGAGCTTGGCTGCAGAGGAGATGCTCTGTGGGTGAGAATTGAACACACCTCATAAGCATGGTCTGTGCCTCTGGCACACTCCTTTTTCTCCTTGCTCACTTGGTTTATCATATCCAACAGCACACAGGTCTCATTTCCTCTTCTTCCCCTCCCTGCAAGCTGCCATTGCTTCAGTGAGTCATCAAATACCCACGTGGGGACTGGTGGAAGGTGGTGATGTGGTGCTGACTGGAGCAGAGSGAGGCACACAAACAAAATATTTTCTGTCTAAAGAGTCTGACCAGTGCTAGTGAAGCCAGTGCCTGTCCCTGTCCCACAGAGAAAACTCTGCTGGGCTCTGTGCAGGGTCTGGCTGTCACCAGAGACCTCTGCTAGGAATGGAGAAGAGGACCAAGAGCTCATGGCAGCTGCAGGAAGAGGCTGCATGAGCCTCAAGTGATCCTTTGGGGATGTGATGCAGCATCTGACTGAGATGCTTCCCTGTGTGAACACTTCACAGTGCTGATCTSTGCTGACTCACAGAGCTGAGGCTGCACCTTATTTCAAGCTGTTCTGCACTCTAAGGCTGACTTTCAAATATCTTTCCCGCAAAGATGAAATATGCTAAGAAGTAGGTCCTATAGCTGCCTCTCAGGCTCCACTCTCTCTTACACATTAATCCAATAACATGTAAAATGATAGACAGCAGCTCTCAGAAATGTCATACAAAGTGTTCATTAAAAAAAAAAAAAACCAGTCCAGTTTTCAAAATAAAACTAATATAACTCACAGTGCTTCTGTCCCCAGCACCAGAAGGCTTAATTTTGGGGGACATTTGGGAAAAAGCAGTGTTTGAAAACAAAGAGGTTAGAGGTGCWAAATGTAGATCCAGACTGCATGGCCACCTGGGCCTGGGGACCAGGCTTAGGAGGGATGSAAATCTCAGAAACAAGCATCTGCACAGACCTCATGAAGATGCTTTTTTTACTTTCTAACTGTTGGGGCCTATAAAGYACATAAGAATTTTTAAATAGTGCTTTGGAGTCACACCATTTTCTTAGTTAACCAGTTGGGATGAGTGGTGGTTGCTTACAACCTTAATGAATCTGCACCTCAAGACTGGAGGACTGCATGTGAAGTTTAATTAAGATTTGCAGAGGGCTTTCTGCTCTCACCCACCCCCAAGCTGCTGGTACAACATTGGAGGGAGGCTGAGGCCTCACTGCTGAGCACAGATGGCGGAGGTGCAGAGGGTAGCATCCATCTGGGGGCAGCATCAGCAACAACACACTCCAAATCCTCCCAGTGGGGCTGTAGATGTGTTAAYGTCAGCACCAAGGCTGTCAACAAGGTAGCCAGTCCAACACAAACCTTTTGGCACCAGCCAAGGGCAACTTCTAAAAGAGAAGATATTGTCTGCACGCTGCTTTTATGCACTTACATATCATCATGTGCCAAAAGGAGAAAGGGAAGAATTTTGAAAACATTCTCTTCTTTCTGTGTTTGCTCTGGGAATAGATAAATATTTCACATTAACTGTGTTCGTCTGCCAATTTTTGTCGTGAGAGCGCTATCTCYGAATTGTAGAGCCTGTGAATTATAGTGGCAAACGCTGTATTGCTTTGACCTTTTGAAATGTCTCCAGCATGACTGGCTGCCTGTCCTCCCCTTCCCCCAGAGGTCAGGCAGGTTGTAAATATAGGTGAAATGGAATAGCCAGATAATCAAATTGAACCCATTTCACTGCAGTGCGGTGCAATCACAGCACAGCGAAATTCCATCAGCGTCGGGGCTGCATTTCCAGTGCCACGGAAATCGCTCTGTAACTGTCCACACAGCCCCAGGAGCAGGGCTTGTCATCTGCCACAGCCTGGGCTCTGCATTCTTAAGCCTCCTTAAGCAAAGAAAAAAAGAAATCCCAAAGCCATATAAAAAAGGGTAAGGAATAGGCTGACATTTAAAAAAMCACATCATCTGAAAAGAATTACCTTGACATATAGGATGATTGATAAGTTATATTTGCCTTTTGGTGGGTTGCTTTTTTCCTTTTCTTTTAAAGACTCTAAAATGCTTCCTCTGCTCCAGAGCAGATAACAGAATTGCTTTCTGCATCACCTGAGTATGCCTTCTTCAAAGAATAAGTACTTTAGTCATTATATTARCAACAGCATTGAAGTACAGCGCATAAGTAGTGATACAAAGAGCACCATAACTCTCGTTATTCACAAGGATGGAATTTAGGAGCAATGTCCCTTGACCAAGCAAGACAAAAACCTGGAAGTTGAAATCCATATAGATTTTTTTTGGTAGTAGGAGCCAAGCACAGCACTGTGCTTCTGTTTCTTGCAAGCCCAGAGATGTTAGCAGTGGGGTAGCGGGGCATAATTGATGTTTACTTAMAATCAGCATCTTTCTGTGCCAGCAATCATGGCAGACTGAAACGAAGCAGGGGAACCAGAAACCCTGCTGCTTTCAGCTGTCTGGAACAATAATTACACAGTGCCACGGCACCTCTGGGAGTCTGGCACCATTTATCCTCCGACTCTCGGCGTTGGTTACCTGCCACAGAGCAATCCCCAAAGCAACCAATCCTCAACATCATTTTCATACAAAAGGTGGAGAGAATGATAATGGCTATGCTATTGCTCTGCCTTCAGAAACCCAGGCTGATGGCTTAATTGAGGTTAAAATAAGCTCCAATCAGAGAGGTAAAAACTTAACAGGGCTACTTAATCTTATATAAATACAAGAGAGATACAAGTGCATGAGGAGAGAATAATAACTGACTCTGGTGAGGTTTCTATGGAGAATAATCATTAGCCAAGCAGTGAACAGATTGGACTGGGAACAGGCTATTTAGCATTCATGCCCTAGTGGTAAAGGCTTTGAGCTGGAGCCTAATTTGAATTTTAGGGTTGGGTTTAAAAGGAATAGAAAAGAAAAGAAAAAACCCACCCTGTCTGGAGCAAACAGCATCAACCTAATTTTTGCCCTAGACTGTGCCAAAGAAATTCGAATGACTTTTACTCTGTAACCTAAGTGCAGATTGTCTAATACAAGAGAGAAGTAATTGCAGGGCAGGAAGGCTTTCAGTTGTCTCAGGAGCAGGGGTTTGCCCTGCCCAGGGCAGTGTCCTCAGCCCTGTTTGTACCTCCTCCCTCTCCCCACACTCTTTGTAGGGCTGAGCAGGCAGCCCAGCCTGCTGCCCTTCAGCAGCAGCACTGGGAATGYTGACAGAAAAATAAATTTTAAAAGAGTTTGATTTTTGCTTTACATTTTCATTCTCAGAAATAATTCCATTTTTAGAGCTTGAAATGAAAATATTTACTCTTTTGCAAATCACTGGAAAGGTTTGGCAAAACTCAGATGTTTTTATTTTTCAGGCTTGCAGATTGTTGCTTATCTGTTTTGTTAAGTTAAATTAGATGTTAGATTTCAGAAGTATTTGCAAACACTTCTTTCATGCAATGGCTCTTCAAATAGGAGCTATAATTTCAATCCTTTTCTGCTCTGTTTTTTTGTTGTTGGTTTTTTTTTTTACCAGCTGCTTTCAAGAGTGGTTTCTGTTACAGTTACTTTCTTTTAAACAGACTATGTGAAAAAATGCAATAACTAGCTGGAGATGTGCAGATCCTGCCAAAGTACAKTTTCTGGGCTCTTTTTCCCTCAGTATGTATCCCAGAGATGAAGTGATGTCTTTCCCAACCAGCAGCTCAGCTGACACAGTCCCACACCAGCTGCAGCTGGATTTGGCCTCTGGATCTGGAGCTGGGGACAGATGAAGTTAGAAGCATGTATGATACTGCTGATTGTATTTCAGAGTTTATTTATTTTAATGTAACTCAAGATCCAGTCTCTCCTGTTACTTTTTACTTAGTATTTAGTAAAGCATATCTTGTTATTATACAATTTCAAAAGCATGTTGCATGCACCATGATAAAATCTGTGGTTTGCTAGGRCTTCTTCTGTGTACTTACTAGCTTTGCTTATACCTCCCCATTTTCCTAATCTTAGCTGGAAGCCCTTGAGTTTGTGCCCATCAAGAGATAAAAATAAACTGTAGGCTGCTGCTCRGTGTAGCTGGATGCTCCATTACTGTTGCAAAGTACAAGAGTCCTYAGGAAAGCAGTGAAAAATTACCCCTCTCCAGGCAGTGAAAAATGTCAGGAGCCTCATGGTCTCTGAGGCCTTAGCAGAGAATAATTATGCTGTGGACAGATTGCTCYGTGCCAGAGACCTCACAGCACTCTTAAAGGGAAGGCTGTGAGACCCCCTTTGAGACCCCCTTAAAAGGGAGCTCAGAGCCCTCACATGGCACTTTTTGGGAGAAAGCAGGGAATGATAAAACACCATACCCCCAGACTGGCTGCCCTCATGGAGGTGAGTGGTCCTGTGCCTTCCAGGGCTGCTCACAACCAGGAAAATACAGGATAGATATGATCCAGCAGATAATTGGGTGGGTATTTTTAACAAACTGAGCTGTGACCTTCATTCTACTGGTAGCCAACCRCTGGACAATAAAACAAGCAGGAAATGAGTGTGAGGTGCCAGGCAAGGAGAGAACTTGGCCTGGAAATTTTCCTGGAATACCCACTTGTCCCTGTGCTTGTAAGCATTGCCTGTCCTCTCCAGGGCACTCTGCAGTCAGAGGATCCAGCCCACCCTGGCCCAGGCTGYGCCTCCTGCTCGTGCCCATCACGGTAAGGGCCAGCCCAGAACTTTGCCCTGGTTGTTGTGCCTGGAGCTGGGGCCCTCCTGCCCACAGGGAGCTGCATCCAGGGTCTGACTCCAGAAGCAGGATGAGAAGAGGGAATTTTTTGCRGCCTGGTAGCATTCATAAGTGTGCTCTGCAGAGGAGACGTAATGAGGATGATGACCAGGACCAAGGATGACCAGTGTGATGAGGTCAAGGCAATTCTGAAGCAATTTGTGCTTAATGGGCAACTGGGGCCAGAATTTGTTAGATATTTCACCTCCCTAGGAAAGGGTCTGACAGAGCYAAGTTCATTATCCTGGGGAAAGAGGGTGACAGTGCTGTTCTGCCAGACTGAACAGGAGCAGGGTTAAGGTTGCAAAAAGAGGACCAGAGTCCTCCTAATTGTGTCTTCCCTCTCTTTTCAGTGCTTTAATTATAAAATGTGTTTGTGCAAGACTGAGATGCTGGGCAGCTTGGTGGGGAGCAGAGCTTTGGGGGCGGGCAACAACTTTGCCCAGGGTTTGTTTGCAGGGCAGGTGGGAGGGGGCCCAGCTGGTGGGATCAAAGGAGCAGTAACTCCCTCACTTTGRCTGCACCATCTGCTCTGCCCTGGGTTATAATTTCCAGCTCTTTCAACTTCACCCAGGATTTGGTTACTTGTTTGGGGATCACTTTGAGTGAATAAAAAGGGAAATGGAGGCTCTGCATTGCAGACCTTGAATTTCTGTCAGGATGGGGATTGGCCATATCCTCCACACAGCAATGCACTGTGGGGAAATCATTACTAGACCMCAAACTACCACTGAATGGCTTTACAGGGGTTGAATTAAAGGCTTTTCATGGGTTCCTGTAAAAGACAAGAAGTTCAGCTTTGTCACCCYCTTCCTGGTGTTGCAGGTGTAGTGTTGATCACCAGCTCACATAAAATAGTAATAAATAGCACCTCTGTTTCTTCTTTTAATTTGTCAGTCAAATCTGCTAGACTAAGCCAAATGTGCTAGTACCTTATTTTTATTTTAATCTTGGTTCTGAACGTTCAGAGCCTTAATTTTTTGTACATAATTACAAGATGCTGAGACCCATTACAAAGTCAAATAGTTCATTGTCACAACAAACTCTGTCTTCGAAATAATAATCAAGCTAGACATGTTTGGTGTTTCTGTGTCCAAAACCTCTTCCAGATGCCACAAGGTGGCTAAGAGCACGATCCTTCAATGTGGACTTTCATGCCATGAGCAGAAAGGTGATTCCAGCTTTTCCTTGTCTGTCCAGGGCACAGCTGGTGGGCAGCTCTTGCCTGGGTGACCTGACTCATGGGAGCCACAGAGCAGGCAGGGCAGCGTGGCAGCTGTCATGGTCATCACTGTGGGAGACACAGAGAGGGGGGTTCTGCCAAGAGGAGGGAAGGGGAACCCCAGGGTTTTCCCCATTTTGTGGCCTGGCCTCGTCCAGGATGTTTGTGAGGTTTTGTGGGGCATTCTAGGGAGACAGCAGCAGGGTGTGCCAGGGCTGCTGCTTTGGTGACAGCTCCTGGAAGCCATTCCTCTTCTTCTTCTTCTTCCCTGTCCAAAGTCTGGTTTTGGGGGTCAGTGCAGTCCCTTTGCAGTGCCCTGGTTTGCCAGTGCTGCTTCAGGCTCCCTCACCCTTGCACACAGCCCAGCCCACGGAGCAGCAGTTTCTGCCAGTGCTCTGGTCCCTGGCACTCCAGAAAAGCTTTGGCTCACAAGGGTAACAAGAGTCACCTACCTGAGTGTGACATCACCTAAACTTGTTCTGGAAAGCAGTCAGAGTAAACAGCTCCTCTGCCCAGACCCAGTGCAGCTGCCCATGATGGTTTTCACTTTCCTCCCTGATAATTAATGCCAGCTCTCCTTGCCAACACTTCTGAGTAGATTTGTAAATTTTGGAGCGCTTTGATATATCAGCTATTAGTGTGAGCTTTTGCTCCTCCCAAGGACATGTCCCTGCAGATGTCAAGCAGAGTGATTTGCACACCAGCAGGGCTGTGAGTGCTGCCTTGGGTGATGAGACAGGTTTGCTCAACTGAGAGAGCTCATTTAGGACAAAAATGGGAAAGAAGCCTTTGGGCAGAAGAAGTGCTTTCATTTGCTAGAGACCATGAATGACCAAATAGGAACAAGGAAGCCCATGGCTAAACAGGAGACTACTGCCAATTCCATTCACAGATTCTCCAAAACCCAGGAAAACTGCTACAATGATGATGTCTGGCCTGCAACATGCCAAGACCCTTAGATCACCACCAAGCAAATGAGGAAGGCAGCAGGAAGGAAGGAAAGGCTCCAGTCCCCAGGCTCTGCCTTGTACAACATGGGCAACACTTCTGCCATCTGAAACTGATGCTGGCAGAGTGGGATTTGCTGTGCCACCAACAGCAGCAGTTAACATTTCATTGTGCTGCATCCCACCCTCACGTGCTCAGGCTTTCTTTTAATCTCAGGGATGCAAAGAAAGCCCAGAACACATTAGGACAACCACCTGGGGAGTTAGTTATGATTTTTAAAAGCTAACGATGCCACCCACTGTTCAATGTTTATAATAAATTGTCTTCTCYCCCTCTTAACTAAATTGTGTATATACAGGGTAAGAAGCTGTACCCAAGGGCCTTGAGCACCTGGCTTGCTGCACAGAGCTGCTGTACTCCACAAATAGGAAAGGTGGACAGAAAGTTATTAATTTTCATGCATTTGAATGGGACAGGCTGGGAAGCTCAGGCAAAAGAAAGCAACAAGAATGATCCTGGCCCACAGCTGCAGTGTTTTAATGCAAACCTGAAGATTGTGCTGTCCTCTTGGCAGCTGGCTCACAGCTCAGCCTGCACAAGCCCTGCAGATGGGGATTCAAAGGTTGCATGGAAACACATTGCTTTCCTCCAGCCCTGTGCCAAATGCAATACCTGATTGCTCAGCTTACAGACATTTCTGCAGCACCAGAGGAGAGGCACTCTGCAACATGGAGCAGCACACAKCCTGCTGTAACTATCACCTGGAAAGGAACATTTCTCTAATTCCCTAGCCCATGGTTTTACACTGAGGTCTGCTTTGTGCTGAAGTGTCCATGGCTGAGTGGCCGTGCCCCAGCCCTGCCAGGGAAGCAGCACTGTGGGCAGAGCCCAGCACATTCCAGGGCTCCAGACTCTTGTACAAATAAGGAAGCAAAAGGTCCGAGCTGGATCAGAGCAGGACTAGTGTGTCAGTGAGAACAGCACTTCAGCTCTGAAACAGCTTTGTCATAGCAGGAAATACAGTGGCATCCTTCAACCTGCCAGAGGAGGGGCATTACCTTTTGCACAGCCGTGTCTCAGTTTTTCCTCACAGAACAAAGCTGTGAAGTTGAGCAGCTCACAGTGTGTGTGGGCAGGGCCTGGCAAGGCCAGCACCCTCAGAAGATGCACTCAGTCACTCAGTGCCAGGGAGAACATCCCTGCAGCAGCAGGAGAGCTTGGGGACAGCACTGCGCAGGGCAAGCCCCTGCAGCCAAGCACCACCCAGCCCAGGCTGATGGGAGAGGTTTTCTTGTAAAGAGGTTTTATTTTTCAGTTCTGTTTCCARGTTAGTCACCTCCTTTACTGGAACAATTGCACACTTGCATGCAGGAAGCCACCAAGCCACCACCAGCTCAGCATCACCCTCTTCATAAAGGCAGAGAGCACTGGCACATCAGTGGCCAGGAAACACTGCCAGTGGATTCATTCCAGTCATTTGGCTGCAGCACTTGATGAACTAGACAGGCTGACCAATGTTTAACAGGTATTTTCCAATGCCTGATATAAGAAATGACAGCTTTTAATTACAGTACTTTTTTTAGAGGACAGCTGTTTCTTTCACATTATGAATTAACAAGCTATTCTGAGCAGATTTGTACTGTGCAAACAGATCTGAACTAGTTGTGAAGATAGTTCAGCTTGGAGCTTTATTCTTTTGGCATACTCCCACTTTTGAGCTTCATGCCTTTGTTTCTTCTGGTGTGCTGAGGTTGTAGCAGACAGGACCACCTGTGTTCCTCAGGATCTGCTGCCACAAGGGCTGGATCTTGGATGGGACCCTCCCGTGGATGTGCCAGAACAACACTGCCAAACTGAGAACAGGTTTATTTTTGTATTGCACAAAAATGCTGGTTGAAGGGACATAGTTCTATATGCCCATTAGCACTCARATACTTCTGTCCAGGGAAGTTAGAAACAAGTGCATCCCTGAGGAGCTGACACACAGAAGCCACTCCAGAAAAGATGGAGARAGGCAGGTACTGCTGCTTTGCAATGCTACTTAACTCCACCTCTTCGCAGAGCAAATGACCCTTGAAAACATAGCTGGGCCTTCATCTGTATTTTAAGACAGGCAAAGGAAGAAAAGGAGAAAATAAAAAGCAACTCCAGCCCACACTCTTGGCAGCCTGGCTCTCTCCCAGGTCTCTGCCCTGGATTCCTGCAGTTCTGAGTGAATGTTTCTTTGCTATCTTGCTTGTCCATCACACCTGCTTTGTCTGTTGCCTTCAGCGTTCTGCATTTACTTATTCCCACACTCAGGATCTCTCCCCTTCCCCATCCCACTRTATATTAGTGTAATAAGCTGTAAAATTAGATTCTATGAAAAATAAAACTGATGCTATACCAGCTTGCTCCACTTTCCCTTCTCAGTTTGCTGAACACAACACAGATTTATTTTTTTAAAGTAGCAGCTGAAACTAGAATCTGTTTGGGGAAGTTGTAGGAAACTAATATTAGAGCTGCCATTTAATTCTCAAGGCAATAAAATGGACTGAGAGGCCAAGTCGCCTCTGAATGTCTTTCATGTTGGTTTGTTACACAGTGTGAGCTTGTTTTACAAGTGCTCTGTTTACAAGAATGCTGGGGGAGCTGGAGAGGGGGGGAATGTTCATTTAAGCCCCACATTCACATAGGGCTACTTTTGTAAAGGCCTGATCCAGTCCTACCAGCTGCTTGCCCACAAAACTCCCCAATTGTGGAGGCTAATTAAGATTCTTCAGAGGAGCTCTCCTCTCCCCAGCGGCTGCAGGCAGCCTCATCAGACATGCTGTCCCTCCCCCTGGGCCGGCAGAATGCCCTACTGTGCCGGCCTTACGTGATGCCTTATGAATTAACCAATTGATTCTGAAAATATCACTACTTTAGGGCTAAATAAAGCTGTTCCCTTCAAGGGGAAAAAAGTCAGGGCTAGGCCTAGGAATAAACTGATACTGTGTTACCTATAAACTCCCTTCTCTCTCATGCTGCAAGGCCAGGATTCGCTTGCCAGGATACAGTGAGTTGAGTACAAAGGGAATTTATCATGGATTTCTGTGAAAATAGGGAGGCTTTCCTGAGCCTAGGCAGTAAGCATGACCTATCCACTTGCAAGTAAATAAAGCTTCTTGCATGCAACTCAGACTTAAAAAAATTAGTTTATGTAAAATGGCTGTGCGTATTTGCCTTGCCTTTTTTGTGCCCACTTCTCTCTCCAGCTTCAAAGTGAAGAAACCTGTAACCAGTACAGATCAAGCACGGCTGAAAGTTGCTTGGTATTACTGCTGTGTAGCTGAACACAGCTCTAGTGCTGGAACAAAAATTTCAGCTGGCACCAATACCTAATATTGGACCTCCAGTTTCCTTTGAGCGCTCATGACCCCAAAAAAATTATATTCAGGATTTAAATTGCTTTTAAACCAGAACCAAATCTGATATGGAGCCTGAACTGAGGAATATAAAAAATTAACTACGTTTCATCTGATCCACATAGCTTTCCCCTGGTGCGTTTGTGCAAATCCCTCATTTTGATTACTTAAAAGAAAGCCAACTGCAGGAACCAGACAAGATCTTTAAAGCACTGAAGAAACCTAATGTGGTGACATACACAGTTTCATGTTGGTCACAACAAATGTACCATCAGCGTGGACTTTCTCCTCTTCTGAATGTCTCAAGTGTTTGCCTAAATCTCCTTCAGTTAAAAAGAATCCTCCTCCCTCCCCAAACTAAAAATTAGATTAAGACAACTTCACTGCACAAAACCATACTAGATATTGTAATAACAAAATGCTTTATTTTTGGGGAATACAAGGAAAAGTGTGACATCCTCATAATCAAATTGCTYTAAAAAGGCATTCTTCCTTCGAAAAAGCTAACACTCGCAACAAAAGGTGACCGGTGAACCAGCCCTCTCATGTAGCAGCAGGAATTCTTCCTTTACAGCCAAAGGCAGGGTTTGAATAATGTACAGCCACAGATTCCAACTCAATCAATATTTTCTAGCAGGTCAGGGCACAGGCTCAGCACTGCTCGGTGTGACAGCCCAAAGGGAGGCTGACACCACACCTCTGAGACAGGGCTTCCACAGTTCTCACCCAGGTCGCTTTGCAACAAACCACAAGACTTCACCATTACCACAAGAAGACACTGAGAAAGCCACAAGGTTACCAATCTCCTCGCTCATCTCCAAAACTTTTCATGCAAGCCCTATGCTGGTGAAATTCTCGTACCATCAGTCTGGTTACAGCTCAGTGTGTCCCCACAGGCCCCCTCTCCTGCCAGCCAGGGCTGTGTGTGACAGGGACACAGCAGGGCCAGGGCTACTGACACAATCCCCTCCTCAACATAACTGCTTCCTGTACAGCGGGCTCCAAGCTGGGATGTGTTTTAAAGACTGCAAATTTATATCCATAAATTAATTCTGCCCTCTCTGAACCWCATGTTAGGATTCAAGTTGTTAAAGAAGGGGACTGGGAAGTTCCTAAAATTGTCAGGTTATAAAGTAGGCATTCGTATTTCAGTCCAGTGTGACAGCTCTGTCACAAGTGGTATCCATCCATGCTAAGGGGTAAGATACATTGGTCTTGTTTAAAGGGGGCTTGTGTTGTCTGAAGTGGGTATGGTAAACTCTAAAAGAACTATTGGTTTTCTTTATTCTGGTTAGACATAACAAATATGTCAGATACAGCAGTTAGTCTAGAAAAATACATTTAAAAAAATCTTCAGCAGACCATGCTCCCTGTAACAAAATCTTTCAAAACCAATTTTACAAATTATTCTACATTAATGTAAAAAGAAAAATCTTAAATTTAGCATAGTGGATTCCATCAAACATCTACCAAAACATGACTTTCACTATCTGCAGATGTTAGAATTCATAATACATTTTTCTAATGTATCCTGTACATATTAAATAATCTAAAAGGCTCTTCTTGTAGTGCATTAACAATTTAGCAAGCACACTCAGTATTTCTCCAGTACCATTTGCATTACAGTTATTTGCCCGCAAATGTAATTAACATCTAAAAGTGCACACAGTTAGATCTCCCTCCCTCCCCGTAACCTGTTTCCCTGCTGAAACTCAGACATCCACTGGAAACATTATGCTACTGTAGCTAATCTACCCATGATTAGAAATGTGTGACTAAAGTGTTCTTCAACTATACAGGAACTGACTTATATACAGGAATCAAAAGGACAGCCTGTATTTACATCAAGGATGAACTTCCACTACCACAGCATTATACCAGAACTCAATACAGTGTTACAGTCGGTATTTACTTAGGACTTTAGCTTTAGATCAGTAAAACACAAAACTTAGCTCAGGACATACCCTGAAAAAATGAACATATTTATTAAATATTACTTCTATTATGCCCCACAACAAATAACCACTGCTGGATATTCTTACAAGTTCAGTGTTTGAAATAGTGTAATAGTGTGCTGCTCTATGAAGCAGCCAAGAACTTCCAGAGAGGCTGCTGGGAAAAAAAGAGGAAGAAAGAAAGAAGTAAAAAAAATTCCAACAAACAAACAAACAAAACAAACAAACAAAAAAAAAACCACAAAAAAGGGACAAAACAAAAAAGCTCAACAACAGAAAAACAGGAGAAAAAGAACAGAGGGCAGCAGACATCAAGGGAAGAATTAGATTTGAATAACTAAACCAAACTGTTAGCRTAAGTCTAGGACAGTCAGGCATGCAGAAACCCCCTGGAAAAGTGTCATACAGACCTAAGTAGGTTGTAATAAACAAGCTTAAGATGTAACTTCACTGAATTTTTCCATATCGGGAAAAATGGTAGGACTTCTCCCCATCATATGGAAGAATTTTGAGATTAAATTCCAGATTATCCAGTCTGAGATTATTAGTTTTACTCTCAAAGAAATCCAGTGTATGAACCTATATTAAATTTTTCCAATGATACTTTAAAAAGGCAAACTAGAAACTTTTCAATTATTTTTTTATATTGAACTTTTCAAAGAAATCTGAAGTGTTGTCTTTAATTTGCAATAAAGTGGTCAAACATTTCTCCTGTTTCTTCCCTCCCCAAAAGTGCAAAAAACAAGTTGCTGCTTGGTCCACAAACATAAAACATCATATACAGCAAGAAGTTTTCCTTCTGATGGAGCACTGCTGCCAACCCATCACTTCCAGTTTCTTCTCCAAGAAAAATGTCAGCGTCCAAAGATGGAATTCAATTCCAGTAGAATTAACTCTACAATCTGATTCTGGTACACTGTGTGRACTGCTATGTTACCAGTCTCTTTCTCTGGTTTTAATAAGGTTGGGCCAAAAACTATTGCTATACTTTGATAGGTCATTCGGTTCTTTTCTCCATTTTCTACAACTCTGAAAGAGAAAACAATACACAAGAAGAGATTTATCAGTGTTAGGGCAATAGGATGACAGAAAAAGACACATCCCAAAGCAAATGGCTATTCAGAGTATTTATTTAATGAGTAGTCTTGCTATTAAGACRTACAGCTGCTGTAATTCCTCTCTTTATGAAAAAAGTTTTGTTTTGAAATGTCATTCTTGGTCCTCTCACAGTCTCTCTAAAGGACTTGGCAGCAAACATCACAACTATGCAACATACTGTCTCAAGTCTGGTGCTCTGCAAGCTCACATCCAAASAGACTGAGACATGTTTTTATCAAGTCCAATATAAAAAAATGCAGTAAGAACAGTCACTTAGTACTTTAAATTGGATTCTTCACTTTAATGAAAGATCAGCAACACAAAATCTTTCCTTCTATCTGTTACTTACCTTTTCAGGTGTCTAAAGAGTACCTGCATGGTGTCCTGATTTGGTTTTGGCAACTGTTTGATTAAATCTTTAACAGCAGGGACACGCTGCCTTGGTTCTTGCTCTGCAAAAGGGTGAGGTTGAGAAACAAAAGTTCAGTATTTTTGTTTAAAACTTGAGCATAAAATTTCAGAGGCTGGGCAGGAAAGCCGCGGTTCGCAGCGCTAATCCGAGATAGGACACTGCCACCTCCCGGCCGGCCCCGGCAGCACGGACAGGAAACCCAGACAAGTCACCCTGTCCACAACCAAAATATCCTTCTGATGTCCAAAATAATTTTTAGAATTGTACAGGACTTATCCAAACACCATGTGCAAGTTCTCCAGACTTACTAATTGCATTGACAAAGTCATTGAAGTGGTTGTAAGTGAACAGTGGCTCTGGCAATTCTCTGAAGAACATTTTTAGAGCTCCTGTAATGACATGTATATCTTCCCATTTACTGTCATTCAAGTCCAGCTTCTCATCTGAGAGAGAAAAATAAATAATTAATGATAATACTTCAACTATAAAAGCTCTTTTTTTATATATAAACTCAACTATTCCTCTGTATTTATTGCTTTCAAAGCAGTGAAGACTTGCTCTACTCCAGCACATTCCATATCCCAGTCTGGGATACAGAGCTGCAGAAGCAGATGGAGATGGCTAAACTCTGCCTACTGCACTACATACAGTTCCCCTACTCCTAGGGCATATTCCAGAAGGGAACATGCTGACATAACACAAAATTTACTATTAGATCCTGTCAATCAGGAAATGAGAGGTCAGATTCTGGATGGGCTATGCTAAGATACTGCCAGTAGAAAGGGTTTTACACACAGAGTACAGTGACGAGGAGCTAAGCCCTCCCCACACTAAAAGGCAGTAGCAAATTTCACAAAAAACCCCATAAACTTACAATTTTAATGATAGAGAAAGCTTAACATGCTTGCTGGTTTTCCATAAGGTAGTGAGTTACTTTACTCAAAACAATTCCCCTTCCTCAAATTCTATTACCATCCTTTTTTTTAGAATTCTGTTCTAGCAATGCCTCTATGGTCCACATGAGACTAAACCTCCAGAATACCAGGTTTTTCAAGTAACATATGTTACACAGTCAGTTCTGTAATTCTGAAGTGACTTTAGTTCAAGGATGACAGTCATTTCTCATAATATGTTACAGAGAAATCTTTTTCTTTAGCTTTCTATGGACTTAAACAATCTGAAAATATATGCCACTGTAATATAMCTGGAGGAAGCTTACCATGATTGACTGCAAATCTCAGCTTCTGTATCACTGCAAGATTGCCACTAACTCTGTATAAACCATCAATATCTAATCCTGAAACAAAGAGATAAATCCATTTTAATAACTTACATATGTATAGGTCTACTTAGCAAAATTAAAAGCAAAGCAAACCCACCTTGTAACAAAGAAATAAAAACTTAAACKATCTTGTTTTGATGGACAGGGAATATAAAACAGAGGGGGTTTAATTTGCTGACACAAGTTTGGCAGCATCGAGCTCAAAGTAATCTCTAAAACTTCCTATTCAAGTAGTAACGAGGCAACAGCTCCAAGTTTCCTCAATGAGATCAGATGTCTTGTTTAAGATGCTCTTGGTGGGTGGGCAGGGAATATATGGGAATCCAACATGCAATAACCAGGTWTTTTGTGGATACAATGTTCAATTTTTAATGTATGGTTAAGAAAAACCCAATCAAGTCATGCATAGAGAGCATCTCGAAATTGTCAAGTGACCAGGTTTACAAGAAGGAATGATGCACATGCACACTCAGAGCTACCCAACAGCCTACAGAACTAAAATAGGCAGCCCCTGCCTCACAGGATTGCACACTTGACCAGAAAAGAAGAAAACTGTGTCTCGGTGGTTGCTACTGCAGTTATTCAGCAGTGATTAGGAGGTAAAGAATTTATCTGAAAAGCCACTTGGATGCAGCAGGTGAGTCAGTGCCACTGAGAGSGTGAGTGTTGCCAGAATACCTGCAAGTGCCTGTAGCTCCTCAAGGAGTTGTCTGATGCAACAGAGCACAGTTACCAGCACCATCTGACATATCCCTTTTCCCCATAATCCACTAGTCATTCCTTTACAGAAAGAACTGATCTGAAGTGTATTGGTAGAAGGAAGAAGACTTGGAGAGGTAGGAAAAAAAATTCTGTTCATTTCTGTCAGCTTCCCCTCAGGTATTTAAAAAAGGAAAACTTCACTATCTTGACTGCAGTCCTGCCTTTAAAATAAAAAAAATATAAAAAAAAAAAAGGAACAAAGCAAAATAATGCCTTTCGCACAATCTTCAGATCACAAATGGAATAAAACCTGCTGCCACAAGCAAGGTGGCAGTTTGTCAGGCTGGAGTAATGCAATGGAAGCAGTTTTTCTCCCCTCCCAGGCCATAAGATAGAAACACTGACAAAGAGGACTAGAGGCTAAATGAAGATCCCATGGAAGATGCCTTAGAATTCACATGTATTCCCCTGTAACACTTACCCTGATACTCAAGGGAATGTTCTCAGATTAACGGACTGGTAAATATCTGAATGATGATTATGGAGATTCCATAATCCCCTCTCAGTCATCTTTTCCAAGAGACAAGGCAAAGACAACAGCAAGAAACAGGCAAGAAAACCCACAGAGACTACAGCCAAGTTAGGAGTCACAACCAACAAATCTTCAACAAAAATGTGAAGATGTGCTTTACATCAGAAAACTCAGAATGTCACATGTAGATTTCAAACAAAGTGTTCTCAGTTGTTAGATAGGAAATACATATTTTTCAATCAAAGCAAACAAAAACTGAGTCAATATGTGGGGACACTAACAATCTCCAGAATTGCATAAAATATAGCAATCTGAGTAACTGGCTGCAGGGCATCAAACAAGCAGGTTGGTCTTCTGGCAGTCAGTGCATACACAGAGCAGGAACAGAACTTTTTCCTAAAAGTTCATTTCAAGGAAGTTTTAACAGAAGTGATTGCTAGCATGCTTAAACCTTCCAAAAATGAACAGTTGCATTTCAATAGTCTCACTTTTAATCTGAAAAAAACCACTTGATGAGCTGAGCTCTTCTACTACTTCTTGTACTCCCTCTTCCTTTGGAGCCTTGCTGCCAGGGGGCTGTCCTGCCTTTTCCTCAGCTTGAAATACACTGAAGCAGATTAGGTTATCAGATATAAGATTTCCTCCCCTCTCCCCACTTTGGATCCCACCTATGTCCTCACTCTTGAAAACCCAATGCTAACTCCAGATACAAGTCTCAKATTAGCTTCCCCAAATAAACCAACAGCATTTTAAGATTAAAACATTCAACATCAGGAGTGGTGAGCTAGAGAGATTTGTAAACAAAAAATTCAACCATACCATGTTCCTCAACATGCTCAATGCACAGCTTCACGAACTTTGGCACCGTGCTGTTTTCTCTTTGACACAAGCTGGTGAGATTTGAACCAAAAACTTGATCTGGAACCAAGTAAAGAGACTGATTTACAGTGGAACAGGACACGAGTGACAGAACTAGTTCAGGTTAAAACAAACCTCTACAAAGGGCAAAGCCTACTGGATACAATTGTTGCAGCATTGGAGAGGAAACAGGAAAGTTCTGAAAAGAGTTCTCAACAGCTCCCAGCGAGAAAAGCTCCCAGTAAGAAGAGCGTCAGCAGCTACACAGGAAAGGAAGTTTTGCTACTGAAATCCTTTTAATCCATCAGGTGATACTTTATGAGTCATTTCATCAATAATGTTATAAGAAATGCAATGGATAATGGATTCAAATGTGTCCTGTTACATACACTCCCTTTCTGTCCCAAGATCAACACGCATTTATTGCAATCTTTCTTAAAAATTCAAAGAGATAATGAACTTTAACCAGTGTGAAAGCCTTTGGCATTGCTTGGGAAAAAACCCTGCAAAATGTCATCTTTCCTGCACCCACTGTATAAAATAGCATTATATATTAATTTACTTTAATATAGAGTCTTCTGACATTTTTAAGTTCTGACACAAATTTGCAAATGACAGACTTTTACCTCAGAGCTCTGAATGGATGCAAGTCTGACCATGCATAGGCAACCTGGCTGCAAGGTCAGAATCTAAATACAGATATTTATGGGCAATGGTAAATCTGAGTCTTATTTTCAAAACTACACATTCCAGGCGGAGTATTTTCCATCATAAAGTGGAGCAAAAATGAAAATCAGCTTAGACTGAGAGGAGACTATTGCAATGTCTCAGTGAATTTTAGCAGYATGTCAATTCTTGCTCAGATTGTTATCACCAAAACCTTTGATAGATCCATTTYTATGGCTTTCATCAAAGATGCCCAAATAATAGCTGGCTTCTTCTGTTCAGATGCATGAGGGTGACATGGGGTCTTGAGACAGAGAAGCAAAGATTCCACTCTTAAGGGGAAGGGGTGTTTGTTGGTTTGTTTACTCGGTTAAATTAGGTACATAAGTGGCCATCTTCCCAGAATCTGGTGTGTCTTACTTCAGAGCTTCTGCAAAAGAGAGACTGCTCTTGCATTTGCATCATGCACAGCACCTAGCCCATTTTTCATGTTCAATAATATCAGTAGATTAACAACTCTTGCATCTTGTGCTTTGGGAAACCCAAACAGCACACCAAACCAATTTTATAGTATGAAAATGGGCATTTARTGGCATTATTAGCTGGATGTGATAAGGCCAGTGGTCCACACCACCTCGGTGCTGTGGCAGCTACTCACGCAGCGAGCTTTATAAGCAGAATCAGTAGCAAAGGATTGAAAAAGCCCACGCAGCAGAAAGCCAGGCTAGCATGCAGCTGTGGCAGGTAAAGCAACGCAGATTAGGGAGCAGAAGAAAATGGTAGCATGTAACAAAGTGATTTGCTACAATTGCCTTCGACTTTAATAATTTMAACATATACAGAAGTATTTTTTCTTCACATCTTTAAAGTAATGTCTGTACTTTTCATTTTCTATGTAACTAACACAGTTCCTTCTCCACTTAGTGCATGCTGTTTCAAGTGGATTTTTTCTTCCAGAACTTTTCACTAGTTTTTCTGCTCATACAGGATTTGCCAAGCTTTYCATTTACTAAGCTTGTTCTGCAGCAGCCACCAAAGTACACTGAGCTTTTAAATGAAGACTTCTGTATTCTTCATTCATGCAATAATGTACAGTGCCCGTCCAACTTTTAAAACTTACACCAAGCTTTTAAATAAAAAACAAACTCCTCATTCCTTAATGCCTTTATTAAAAATCCAGTCATTAGCACGCACATGTACAAGTTAAACTTGGCTGAGTGTTCACTGTTGCCAATGTCAGAAGTTACGTCACTGAGCCATGACATGAATATTAAGTTATAAAGCAGAGCAAAACGTCAAAGTCTGGGAATAATGCTCCCTTATTCCAAACAAAATTTCCATCATTTACAAGTAAATTATATTTGCAGATACACAAATATATCAAATGCCACATGCAACAGAAGCACACCTGTTAAAGTATGCGGTGAGGCAAATCACAGTAGGATTTGGTCTGGTATTTGCCTACCCATATGCTATTTTGACCCTAGCAGAGCACCACCTACAAGTCCTGCTAAAGCATACAAATAAATAAATAAATGAAGTTTTACAATGAGTACCAAGTCAATAATTTACACAAACACATTAACTTAAACCTGTGCAAATACCATTTTCTCAAATTGCAACAAAAAGAAATCTTTCATAACTTTGATTCAAGAGTATCTGTAACACTCTTCATGAAACAATTAAAATAATGTATACATTCAAAAAACGTTATGGGAAAAAGATGATTAAGTTAAGACTCCTGCAACCTCATCCTGGTTTTCCTAAATATTTAATTTCTTATGATATGGCACATGATTGTCTGGTTCCACTCGGACTAAAACACCCTTGGSTGAGCACATGCACTCAGCTTTGTACCCAAAGGGCTGTTCCTTCCCCTGTTTGCACAAATGAGGGTCAGATATGTGGATTTCCAGCTCAGAAGGGTGGAATGCAGTGCTCCTTAGCTAGAGAGTCCAAGTCCAAAGGGGCTCCTGGGCCCCCAGTTTTCACTGCAGCTCGGCCAGCACTGAGCCGAGGGAGAGGCATCCTCCGAGCCGWTTAATGGCCAGTAACAGCACTCAGAAGTACAGCAATCACCAGTTCCACTATACATCCAAGACTTTTGTTAAACCAACTATACACATGTATTTTACTCTGAAACTAGACCATTTTAACCCCATTTTACACATGAACTACTAAAGTCAGCTTTTCAAACTATGTCCTTTGTTAAAAAGGTTCATTTACCCTTAATGTAGCCTTTTTCACGGACAGCTTGTAATGTAGGGCGCCGTGTAAGAAACTTCTTGAGCTTCGTTTTGGTCTTTTTCTGATCTGTGGAGTCTATATTGCTGGGTGCTTTCACTGCTGAAAACAGAAACACATTTGGCATTACTACCCACAGAACCAACACTGCATTTATCAGCCAAGGAACCAGCATTTAAAGAAAAAAACAATTACGCTCCAAAACACACAAAAAACCTACTCAAATTTGCAACTCATCCCTAATTTTTTCCTTAACTTTCTGGAACTCCTTGTAAATAGCATCCATTTCTCAAACTACCAAGAGACAACCCTATTACTAAACACTTGCAAAACTAACTGAACAGTAGCTTAAGTCTGGAATTGATGTGGAAATTTACAAGTGCAGCTATGTCTCAAACCAGTCCTGCCTCTCATTAGGTTAACTATCTTGAAAGAAATAAATACTTTTTTGAAAATTTCGTATAAAGCCAGGAAGGAAAGGAGGGAAAACAGTTTGCCTGGCAAGTCAGATACTATTTCTGTGCATTTGACAACACCTTGAAAATAATTAATTTCACCACTGCTTMTTTTCCCCTGTTTTAAACGTGTCATACAACAGAAACTGCAGACATTTCACACTTCTTTTCTTCTTCTTCCCTTTTTAAAGTATTRTTAATAAAACATGGAAGAAAATTTACCAAGTGGCACCAAGATGTAGAATGAACRATATTAAGATTGTTTCCAAACTCCMGTAGTTTCATTCTTAGCTGTCCTTTTGAATTCTTTCCTATTTACACAAAATACTGAAGATGCAGAAAATGAAAACTGCCMTCACTAGAATAAATTAATGGAAAATTTTCAACTCACAACGAAGTTTCTTAGAGTCTTTATTTTCTTTCTCTTTCTCTTTGTCTTGTTTTTCCACTCCAGGAGAATCTGGTACCTCATCATCTAATGCTTCATCAGACTCTATTACCTGTTGGATTTAAGAAGATATGCAGTGCTCAGTTTGCCAGTTCAGAAAACACAGCATTAACACACACATTTCCTGCAGACAGTTCTACAGTACACAATTTCTCCCCCTAAAATGACATTCAGTTTGCTCTCTCCTGARCTCAAGATGTTAAACATCTTCAGAGACAACTCTCATTGGCAGAGTAACTTGGAGAAATACTATTTCATCATAAGACTCAATAAAGAAAATCTTGCTAGACACTGAACAAAGTAAAACCAGTCTTCCATGATAACACTTCATTACATCAACCCGTAAACAGCAGAAATCATTTTTGGTTGGGCTTATTTTCCAAATTGAATAGACAAGCATCAGCTATTTAATGGTCTGCCACAGAAATGCCTGACTGATGGAGTAGAAAAAAAWTTCTAGAGCATTTACCCAATTTTTTTCTCTATAAGTAAAATTTTCTTAATAGAAGACAGAACTATCAGTTGGAAAATCTCACTACTGTCAAAACATACACAGAATTCACTCTGAAAAATAAGTGTACCAGCATCTAAAATTCTTTCCCAGTGTTCCTGCTATCTCAGCATATTCTCATTAAACATTGTCAAGTGAAAACACAGATCATGTTGAAGTGTGGAGGCATATTCCAGAGTCTGCTGATCTCATCTGCAGCCCAGGCTACGTGTGTGACTGCAGACATACCAGGAAATGGGGAAAGAAACTTCCTCAGCTTCAGTACAACATATTCCCTTCCCAAACCGTGCATGTCTTACTTCATTTCAGCTGAAGTGAACTGGACTGCTATGCAGTTGCCAAAATCTGAYTGCAGAGTGCCTTCTTTTACAAGGAAGGAAACCCTAAAAATGAGGCATGGTTGTGCACTCCAGAGCACTGAGCAGCAGCATGACTTCCTGGACTAAGCTGTACTTTAACCTGTTACCTTTAAACACCTTCATTCCTGTTCCTTTTCAAAGGCTTGGAATAGCCTTTTTACACATCACAGATCAATATATTCAACTGCCCAAATAATGTCCCCATTAAKGATCCTCTGCCACTCTTCAAGAGGCCTCAAAGCTTTTTAGGATTGGCATATTCTAAAACTATTTAATGCTTTCGAAAAAAGTCATCTGGGATCTAGTTTGTACTATGCAACAAGTCTAAAGCAAAAMCAAGGAAATTTCTGTATCTAAAAARGAGCAGCCACATTCTTTGCAGGTTCCTCTTGTACAGGACATTGCCACGACAGAGCCTGAGGGAGCGAAGAGAACAGAATCCGATCTGCCTTTTCTTTTGAAGAAGATCTTATCATGCTAGCAACAGTACCTTTGTCATGGGAAAGAGATCACAGCTAGTATTACCACAAACTTTCAAAAATTAAAAGTTGGCTTTAGATCTGATGGATTTTTGTACCCAAAGCTTCAGTGCTACAAATTATCAGGTACTCTAATGCACTTTCTTGACTTATCCTTTGTTGTCTTGGGTCTCTTGGCTACCAGCAGTATCCATCACCATTTCCTCCAGAATGCTGATAAACTCTCCTTATTCCACCATTCCTCAACCTAACATGTAATACTTCACATCTCAGCATACCTCAGCCTGTCCATCTTCACTCTTTTTTAAGCAGGGAAGGAGTGGCCTCAGTTGTGTTATACAGGGCAGGCAGGAGAAGGGGTCCCTGAGTGACTGGGTGACTCTGCCTTGCCTGGGTATTAAGGGCCAYGACATTCCCACACCAGAGACAGAGCAGAGTAGGAACCTAAACTACAAGTGCTCAGAAAGAAACTCAACCATTCATATTAGCCTGCTGTGTTTTGGTGGAAAACACCCATATGTGAAAAGCACTAACAGAGCTAAGAGAAATGAAAACCACTGATTGGCATTGAAAGCAACATAACTGGAGCTTATGGACAGCAGTCAAACCTGGAACTATTAAAAAGTAAGAATACACATGAAGTAAACTTGATAGAGAGCAGTATTTTCTCCAAGATCTCCTCCAACTTCTGAATTTTAAAACTGTTAATCCTATTTGGCAATATCAAAAGCAAACACTTGAGCACTTCTCTGATAATTAAATACTTGGCATTATGCTGTCAGATAAGAAGAGATAATACAGTCTTTTGCCAGGACTTTTAATCTGCACTTCAGTGCAGCCATAATAAGTGAAGAGCAGTATCAAATGCTAATAAATGTATGCCATTAAGTTGTCCCTTGGCCATCCTCCTCCTTTCATTCCCTCTCTACCAGAACCTTTCAGGTCACTGAGACAGAACAAGTATTTGGCCAGAGAAGTAAGTTCATTTCTGAGATGGATGTCAGCCCACACCTTCTGCATCTTAAGCCAGTGGACCATCTTTCTCCCTTTGCCATTATATTAATTATATAATTATACAATTAATTATATTGCACTCACCACCACCAGGAACTGCCATATCCTCAAACTCCTGCCTACTCTCAAGAAAATCAGTAAATGAAGATGCACATGGAACTTCAGAAGTTGTTATACCAATTAGTTTACTAAATAATATTACTGTGAAAATAGAACCTTCATTATATAAASACATACCTGGTTATTGATGGTGTAGTTAAGAACTTTATACCATTCATTAATAAAGCTGTCATTATCTGATTGAATTAAGAGCTCAGTACCTTGGCGGGTTTTTAGCTTTAAAGAAATAAAAACAGATATCATCAGAACTGATAAACACAGTACAGTTCAAAAGTAAAATCACTTAAATCAAATTAAACTTCTCACTGGCAAAATTGTTAGCTAATACACAGACCATCAAGAACATTTATCAGGGAGAACAGCCATTAACAGTCTACTTAAAACTGCAAAGCATATCCCATACAGACATATTAAAAATGGACATTTCTTGCAGGTACTAACAGCTACATTTAAGCGGGTAGAAGTGGATAAAACTCAGTTTWATGAGTTTTGGATTTTAAGCTTAAAGAAAATTTCATACATCAATAATTGAAGTGTATATAATTCTGCATTTAAATAAAATGATTTACCTCAATAACATTCTTTTTGCTGGATTTGTCCTTCGAGGCCCAGTCAATCAAAGCCCCTTTGAGATCCACTGTAAATTCTGGCTTAGACTGATTAACACCAAACTTCTGGAAAAGATTACGAACAGTGATGATAAAATTAAACCTGAGGAAATTCTTTACAGTCTTGAATCTTTTAAATATAAAATGTATTATTTACAGTCTATACAACTTAGACCAGTTACAGTACTTTGCCACCAATCAACAGCCATTACACCAGGAAAACAAAAAACCTTCCAGAGAACAACCTTTAAGCATGTCTGTTACAAGCTGCTATGCTTAAAGCCCTCAAAATTCTACAAATTTAAACACCAATCAGATTCCAGCAGAGATTTTTTTCCTATCACAAATGGCAGAAGTCCATACAACAYTTGATTGTAGCTTGATTTTAGCCAAGATAGTCCCAAGCTTTAAACAAAACCAGCTAATAAGTAACTGAACAAAACATCCCCAAACATTCTGCCACTTAATCAGTGGCTGTATATAAAACCAAAAATCAAACCAGAAACAGTAGGCTTGCTGGACAGGAATCACATCCTTCCACACTGAAAGAGCACTYGCAGTTTGTACATTTCTCTATTTATAATTTTTTAAAAACATTTGCCCCCCAACACTTTTATACTTTTCTGACAGTGCTTCTATTGCAATACTGGAGTATGTCCTACCAAGTAAACAACTCACTGTCTGTCTACTAAAGAGCAAATAACCCACAAGTAACCCTTCAAACAATTTGGAGGAAAACCTCAGGGAGCTATTCTTACCTTCTACCTTCACATTTATATTAGGTATCAGAATTTTTTAAAATAAAGTACTTTTACTATGATTTCAACATACACCACGTAGCTTTGAAATGTAATTCCTCAAGGAAACCAGTTCAGTGGCCCACACAAACAAAAAGCTCTAATTGCAAGTGACATGAGTAAAATATGGAACAGGGAAAGCTGGAAGTCCCTCAGTTACAGCACAGAAATTTCATGCTGTAGTTCCAGGGAAAGCTTGTAGCATCTGCTCCCCCAGAAAGGTTCTTATTTCTTCATGAAGCCTTTGATGTGTGAGTGCTGCTCCTGTGACAGCTCTGGGGGACCTAAGCCCCAGGACAAGCTCCTTGCTGCAAACACAAGTTTCCAGCCTGTGCAAGAACAGCCATACCCAAGGGGAGAAAAGATGGTTCAGAAAAAAAGACTAATCTGCTGCTTCTGATTAAACTCCCAGCATGGATGTTAATTAATGCTAATTGTGTTTCAGAAAGGCTGTTTACCACTGGAAAATCTCCAGTCTAGAGTCCTAAGGGCAATGAAGCGTTGAATGGAAAGCAGCATCTTAACTTCTTTATTTTACCCATGAAATACCAGAAGAGGGCTGTACTTCTAATTTACCCGATGCCAATTAGCACTTGGRAAAAAAATCCACACCACCTTCCACTTTCTAACTTAATTCTCAGATACCTCATCCAAGAACATTTCTTATTGATTATAGAAGAGCTTTTGAGAGAAGCCCAGCTCAGCAGYAGAGTCCAAAGGAACAACCTCTGGGCCATTTTGGCTCTTGCAGCAGCTGCCTGTTCAAGAGAAAGTCACATAACTGCTGCACACACACCCAAAGCGCCCCAGACGCACTTCTGGCAGTCTAGATCAATCTTGCTGCGTGTTGGAAAAAAATTAAATCAATTTATAGAGTTTGGCACTGGAGAGAACAGGAAACTAGYGCCAAAGTCCTCTATAGGATTGGGGCAGGGGGGTGATTAGTTAAAACCACAGCCCACATGATGCTGAGAATCATAGGACAGGACTTGCTACAGSTGACATCAGCACGTAACAAGAAAAAAATGTTACCTGTCAGTGCTGTTTTGACCAGAARAAAAACCCTCCACTACATCAGCTTGCTGAATCCACACCTGACAGATTACAGCACTGCCTCCAGCTTTAAACTGTAACCATCTTTTTGGCCTGACTCCCCTCAGTATTTCAGAGAAGCACAGAAGAAAGCAAAAACTAAAGCCAAAAGGGAAAAAAAGAAGACTTTTACCACTCCTTCACTCAAATGTTGGCCAAACTGCTGTGTGAGAGCCAAGGATGGGGAAACCCAGGCAAATAATCAGCTACCCTACAATGCTCTTCTTAAACACCAACACATTACATACTTGTCACAACCTTCTTATTCAAGGACATTTTAAGTTTACCATACAGGCTCTCCTTTGAGCTTTCCTGTCAAGGTTCTTTTCTGCTCCCAGATCTATGAAAATGAGATGCCAGCAGCCATTTCTCTCCTTAAAGCTTTCAGGAGCAAGTGCTGCTCAGGGCTGCTCACACAACCTGCACACAAAGGTTGCTGAAGGCAATTGAACCCTCCTGAAGCCAGCAGGTTCTGCTGAGAGAGCTCAAAAAAAAGCCTTTCCTTTTGCATCTGCTGCCACACAGATATTGAGTCKGCTTTCACAAAACAGTGCTACCTAGCCAGCACCAGTCAAGAGAAATCCAGCTCTTACTGAGCAGACACTACTCTTACTGGATTCCTCTTTTGAGCTGTCTGGGAACTTTGGAAAGGGCAGCAGTCTAAAAGAGGGAGAGGTCTCTAAGTGRTGCTGCCAGCTGTCCTAGACATGAAGTTGTCCTACAGTCACTTCTGACACCTTTTTTTAGACAAAAAAAYAGTCATGGCATGTACTTATGCTGGTTGTATGGAAGAGGTAAGTGTTTGGAAAGAATAAGGTGTTTTCTTTGCTTTAGATAGAGACGATGCTGTGCAGCTTAAGGACAGCCTTGAGGATTACTGACATCAATAAATAGAAGGCCTTTTTCATCTTTTCAGGATTTTCTCCAAATCCTGGGAGCCTGCACAGGGACACACCACACAATCTGTACTGTGACACATTCTAGTACTCTTTGGAAACAGAACTGGAAATTATTTATGGGAAGACTTTGGATGTACMAATGACACCTGACATTCTTGTAATTCTGTTTCTAATTAGCTTTGGGTAGGATGCTCTAATTCATAGTCYTCCTCATCCATGGATAGACTGTGGAAAGAAAGCTGTGGAGACAAATGCACCTTTTTGGCTGGCAGGGGAGTTTCAAAACTACAGCTTAACCAAAAAATAAAAATWAAAAAGGGGAAAAAATTCTTTATTGTCAGAGCAAAATGATGGATTGTTTTTAAACCACACTGATAGGATCATTTGCATTCCAAAAAGTTTTCACAAAAGTATCTGAGCTCCTGCACAATCAGCAGTGCAATACTGATGAACTGTGGTAATGTACACATAACATCCTTGGCTAAAATCACAGTTCTGTAACATCAACAAGAGTTTGCTCAGATGAATCTTGAAGAGCATCTATTTCCATGATGTTTGGGAAGTTCACAGGCTTGGTTTGCCACCACTGTACTTGTCACTGAGGGCATATCACTATTACAGACAGCTGACAGATGAATCCTTCTAAGCAGTTGCCATTTTCTTTGCTTTATGAAGCCCTGTCACTTTGACAATAATACATCTTATTCACACCAAAAACTGAATTAAAAATACTTTTTAAAAAAAATCCAGATCTTCTTACAATAAGTAGCCTTTTACAAGGCTACCAAACTGTTCACAAGTTATCTGTTCCAGGCTTCCACATACAGAGCAATTAATTTCACAAACAAGAAAAAGACAGTTGCATCATTTTAAACACAAGGTTAACTAATGAATTTTTGATAGGCAGCTCTTCTGTGCTTGTCATTTTCAAAACATAACTACAGATGCTTAAATTACATATAAAAATCCTACAAATTTACAGCAGCTTTCTGTATGTGGAATATTGCCAGAACATCCTTGTGCTGTTTTCCTTTCACCTCTTTATGCATAACATTTACATTTTTGGGTATTCCAATTACAGAACAACAAGTACACCATTGTATCAAAGGTATCATAGGCACCATAAAAAGATTYCAAATTAGTTGTGTTAGAATGAATCAGACCAAATATCTGTTWAAAAACTCAGATTATCATGCTGCTTATTAGTCAAGGCACTAGTGGTTCAAATAGGCAAATTTGGGATTATAATTCTAGCACCAATGAACTAGGTACGCTTTCTACTTTGTTCCAATGGAACAATTACAGGATTATTGCAATAAACTTGTGTTAATTTGCACYTTGGATGACTTTCAAAACCAGCAAACAAGATACATGAGCTGTTATATGAAGTGTCAAAACGAAATCTTGGAAAAATTCAAGTTTACTTTCAGGATTAGTGGCAAATAGCCTTACAGTGACAAGAGGCATGCAACAAGAACACATACAGTGATAGCTGAAACTTGGGCAGAGTTTACATAGGTGACAGCAGGTCGATGACTGAGAGCATTTTTCCAAGAAGAAAGCAGCGAGAGCAAGAGCTCAGGAATTGAGCCCCCTTGGCAAAATGACTTGATAAGAAAAAGGAAGAAAAGTGATGAAGTCAAAAAACAATGCACAAAAAAAGAAGATGTCATATCAATCACTAGATGAATGCTAAATATTCTCATAAGGTGAAGAAGAAATGTAATTCTTATCATACGTCAAACTGTTAGACTTGACTTCACCTTATTAAAATATGGACACAGAACAAAGTTTGAGAGGTGAGGTGGAATTTGGAATACCTAAACAACAAAAATTGCCTATGGAGACCAAGAAGAGGGTGTGCTGAACACTCAATTACATATCTAGAAAGTCAGCTATGATCATGCAGGTGTAAAACATTAGGTCCTTGAGAGAGATTCTCGCTTATAATTTCCAGCTTAATTTTATTCTCTTTGTTCTGTTGATATTTATTTTGCTGACCCCACTCTAGTGCTTTCAAGTACACAGAAYTGATAGTGTCTTTCAAAAATATTCTGACTATGGGAGTTCTGCTCCACTTAAATTATCAAAAGAATTTACACATTTTTATTTTTAAATTTATTTGTTAAGATTTTTATTTATTTTAAATTATTCTATCTGGCATAACGTGACTAACACTAGTGCCCATAAATCATGCAACTCTGCTTATAGCTTATCTTTTCTGGATAATTAATTTGGGCAGACATCATTTATAACATTATCATATATTCATGAACAGTTTAGCATTGTGTGTTTTAGTGATATCAACATACAGCTGGAAAAGAGTTCTTTTGACTTACAGCCACATCTGAATTAAGAGTATTAGTAGCTGTAAATGAGATTTTGGAACTTGACTAGTTACACAGTCAGAACTTTTACTTTGCAATATGTCTATCAATATCTGTAAAACTGAAAGACTTTTTGGATCTTTGGCTGCAAAATCAATCACAGAAGTCATGAAAATCCACTTCCTGCCATACAGTGGAACTGACCTTCTTTCATGCCTTTCATCTTTATTGTTTTTCTTTCCTCCCTCTGCTTGATCAYCTTGCCCAGTTTTACCTTTTTCATTCCCTTCTACTCCAAATTTTATTTATCCATCCTCATCTATTTTCTTCCAACCACCCCTTCTAGAGGAGGGGGAAAAATATATTTACAGGTCTGAAAAAAACAATACTATGGAAAGGAATTGTCAATTCCAATTCATTATCCATAATGAAGCACAGCAGGAGAAAGTGAGGCAAGTAGAAAAACCAGTAAAGCACAGCAAGATAGCACAGATCTGTAAGAGGYAATTTTGCTGGAATTCACATGACAATACATGGAAATAACGAACACTGGCTCTGGCCTGTCTTTACTTATTACAGGAGATCCACACAGTTTAATGTCAGACCTCCAAAAGAGGCTATGAAAGCCATAGATTAAGAGCCATTTCTACACCTATGAATGCAGGAATGCAGCTGGATAAATATAGCAAATTTAATGATAGTGCTATTACACTACAGGTGATAAAAAATTGAATAATCATCATGTTCAGTGTGATGCTTCTCTTTTGGTCTTCAACAGACAACAAAATAAGTACAAGTACTTATCATGCACTATGAAGACCAAGAACAAAATATGGAATCCAGCAAGACAAAGACTAAATMATTAGAGAACAACACTGCATTGCTCAAATTGGCCAAGGCAAGAAGCCATGTGTCAGACTATTTTCATTATTATATGTATCACATCCAAAACTACCTGAAGTTTACAAAAAAATATCCAAGAATGGTAAAACACACAAACTGTTTAGACAAACACATTAGTAAAGAACACAAAAGTATTTGGCCTGGAGAAATAACTTCAAGTCTAATAAGCACCTGAATGTTATCAGTTTCTTGCCTGTCAAAAATATATACATACAACTGGTTTTCTTCTTACTCTACATCATAATTACATTATGGTTACATAAAATTATTTTCTTGCCAACTTCTACACAGGTATTTTTTTCTGTATTAGATGTGTATATATATATATAGGTATTTAGGCCCTGCAAATAAGAAGGCTCTAGTTTATTATGCTTTACATGACTAACACTTCAATGAGAGTGGGGGTTGTTCCTGGGCTTACCCAGCCAGTTCCACTTCCTTGGGTTTTAGTGAACAGCAGTGATGACCCCTGTAACACTGCCCATGATGACATCCAGTTCTTTCTGTAAATAATTGTAAACAAACATAAAATAAATTGACTGAAAGCAGATATTTAAACCGTCGATCATTGTTGCTCAGCTGACCTGTAAGTTAATATAGTTCAGCACATATATAGTCATTAGTGGCATCAGTAAGTCTTAATTGCTATCATATTTGTAGAAGGAAACATATGTTAACAATCCCAGCCTGACCATCAAAGTCTAAATCAAACAAAGCTAATTAGTAGTAGAAGCAGCACACCAAGAGAACACCATGCAATTATAATTTCAAAGGGGCTAATCTGGAGCGCTCAGCTCCCTGTGTACTTAACAGAACATGCCAAACTACTGCRTAATTCTGAAATTCACTGATCTGAGATGCAACTGTCCCATGTTTATGTAATATGCTCATTTATATTGGCAAAAAAATATTTCCTACACGTCTGAAAAATTAAGAAAAAGAACATGTTGTTTCAGCTGTCTGACTGTTCGATTTTATGCCAGCAGACCCGTCCTCCTGAAGTTATTAAAAAAAAAAATCTTGACAAGCCCTGAATATCTATTCCCAAWGCCCAACATGAATTATTACTTAACAGCTCTCAAAGTGACGGGATGGCCACGATGCATCTTTCTGTTCAGCAGTGCAACAATCCAGATCAATGATTCCAGCAGATGCAATGTAAGTGATGACAGCACATTGCACCAGCAGCAGCTCACACACTGCTGTCTACCCAGCCCTAGCAAACCCTTAGTAGAACTCTGAGGAACCAGGCTGGAGGTCAGATGTGCTGCTCAGCCAGACTGGACTAGGTCAGGGTGGGCCTACAATAACAGCTGGGTGTTGGCTATTTAATCCTCAGAACAAGCATGCTTCATGTATCACAACTCTGGGAAACACTGAACTAGATAGAACACACTATAGATCTAAAAGATTAAGTKAACCAAAAAACAATAAAAAGCGGGAAAAAGGCAAGAAGCAAATCTAAATTAACTCTGAGGATGCCACACCTCTGCAGTATTTGCCATTGATTCAAAACACCAGAAATGCAGTTAGACAGCATCACCTGATTAAACATTATGATTTATAGTGCAAATTGCTGCCTGGGACACAGAGGAAAGTTAGAAATTAGGTCAATCACCTACAGGAGACTGACACTGGGCAAAACACTGCTCCGAAGCCTTCACAAGCACAGTGAAGGAAGAATTAGGGAGCACATGGATGTACACTCCTTCAACTTTAAAGGACAGCAAGTGAAAGTCTGAAAGCTCCTCTTACACTGATTTTATCCAAGGAACAAGACACACTATAACCTATACAGATGTGTTCTTCAGTAAATCAATCAATCAATCAATCAATCCCATTTTAAAGAGCTGTTTCTCATCAATACACCTTCAGGAAATGGGTGGGCAGTGTGAAGCCCTGATCCATGAGCCTCTGGCTCTCTGCAGTCCATCAGCTTTAGCTCACTGGGACAAACACATGGGCTAAGGTTAAGCTGTGTCACACAGGAAAACCTCTAAGGCAAATTCACACAAAAAGTAAGAAGTTGCAAACCCCAGTATGCTGTCTTAATACAAAAGACCTTTGATAAACCCTAAGCACATGCACTTTTCAAGTCAAAGACTTACCGAACTTTCTTCCCATTTTCTGTGATTTTTGTCACATTTAATAACCCATACTTTTCTTGACCCTGTAAGACAAGAATAAGACATAAGAAATACAAAAGAAAATCTGCTTCTATTAAGATCACATCACAGAATTGAATCCCCAAAATAATCCATTTCTGGCAGTGAGCCATCTTTGCTCATGCCATAACTTCAAGAAACTGTCTTTAAGCATATTTAAATATTCAGAAATCAGTAAATCAAAATTCCTCTGCGAAAGTACTTACTACCATTCAGAGGGTAAAAAGATTTCCCTCGTCAAGACCAAGGTTCTTTGGGCAAGCTAAATTAAATAATTTGTGATAGTAGACAGTGAAAATTATTAATGTAAAATTTATAATGATTTCCATAATAGTAATATAATAGCACAGTAGTCCTTTACTAAAAAAGGAGGTGGCTGACAAAAAACCAGCCTAGATTCCCATATAAATTCTTCCTAATAATTTTAATATAATTTCTTGTTTTAAATAAAACATGGTTGAAGTGCATAAAAAATTAACATATTCATGTTAAAAACAGAAGAGTGAAGCACTTCTTTGATGTCCTCTTTTCTTCCTATCCCCATGGAAAATAGTAGAATTTTAAACTACTTAGTTATGTCTTGTTGATGAAAACCATCTATATTAGCATGCCTACAAAAAAAAATGGAACGCCAGTCAGTGATTGGTGGGAGAAGAACACRGCTGAACAAAAAGGCTGTTTGCAAGTTCAAATATTTGAAATGAGTATTTCTAGTCTCTGTGTGAAAATAAAAAAATGAAGGAATGTTCAAAAGGTATTCTAGGATAAAAAGATTCACTTAAACCATCACCTTAAAATGAGGTATGAAAATCTACCATTTTTTTCTGACACCTCAGCCTTGTCCAACCAGCCAGTGGTGCTTAAAAGAATGCTAAATTATTTTATCATCAATTCCTTTTCAGTAACAGCTCCTAACAGTTCCTAATGTATGTAATAAGCTATTAGTTGAAACAATCAACTAGGGAATGGATCCAAATTAGTTCTATCATTTAAAAAAATTACCTCAATTCTAGATCCAATGAAAATAGAAGATAAATCTTCATCAGAATTTTCCTCTAAATCTCAAATTTAAATAGACCATAACTGTACAAAACAATTTTGAAGATTTTTTTTTTCTGGGATACCATGGGCAACACTCTTATCAGAGACATAGATCTGTTTTTCATGGACTTTAAAAATTCTATCTGCACGTTTCAAGCCCAGCATACAAAACAGAGAAAAGTTACATTATCAGGACAAAGGGGTTTAGCTGGTGGATCAGATGTTACTTCAGTCCAGTGGTAACTGCTGCTCTTACTCAGTTTAATATCTTCACTGGGCTGAAATGCTTTTCCAAGCCAGTGACAGATGYTTTATTTTCCAAAACTGGTATTTTCCACAGAAGTAGTGAGCCCCTTCCCTCATCCATTCTCCAAAAGGCCAAACAAATGAATTATCCCATTCTTTAGATTACTCTTTTTATGGTCCATGAGGACCAGGGACCAGCAGTCCCATGCATTGCACCCTTTTAACAAGCAGAACAGCCTATTGCCAACTTTCACAGASATTGAGCAACCTGTGCTCACTTCCCAAAATAAATCATGGTTTTAGTCAATTACTCACAGTGGAACCAGTGGGGATGTTACAGAGAATTATTCAGAGCAAGGATCATACTGCCCTACTTAGCAGCAACACTAGGGGGTACTAACGGGAAAATTAATGGAATCAGGAAAAAGAAGAGGAAAGCAGGTTAAGGATCACAATTCTCAAAAATTTGCCAGCTTTCTTTGGAATATTTAAATCCCAGGGAACAGCTAAAGAAAATACAAATGTTTTTTCTATTACCTAAATCAGGAGTGAGCTCTTCTGCAAAATACAGTTTCAAAAATTCAAGATCTGAGACATATTTAAAGAAATTAGATCACATGCAGCAATAATTGCTTTTGTGTAAGGTTATCAGCTATGCTTGCTTAATAAATAATGTTTATTTTATCGTGAAAAACTGTTTGAAGTGTTGTGAGAATGGATTATCAGGACTAAGCCAGAGAACTATTCCCCTGCACGCAGAGTAAGAAAGAAACAGGGGAAGTTGTGCCTTTAATGTCCTGAGGTTCCTATTAAGGGGCTGGTAAAACTGACCAAGTTGYTTATTTCAATGCTACTGTAGTACAGTTCCAAAATTTAAAAAAATTAATTAGAAAAATGAAGTTTTTTAATCCATTTCCTGCTGTTTAAAAATGAATTATTACATTTAAAATATAAATTGAAATTAAAAAAAGCTCTTTGGCAGGCTAAGGTGTTTCCCCCAGAAGTTATTCTACTAAAACAGAAGGACACCGTTTATTTATGCCAGGTCTCCTATGTCTCTTTAAGAAGACTGAAACACAAGCCAAAATTAGAGATATCAACTATTACTAACAGTGAAGAATTCTGTGAAGAGGCGAAATTTTCTGTTTTTACTGTTAGCATTTTCTAGATGCTATGTAAGAAGATGTGACTGTTGGAGGAAGCAAAGTGAGTTCTACATCATTAGGCACAATTTGGCCACAGCGAATTTTTTACTTAACCTACTATCACTAAGYTGCATTTAAAACAAGGACATTCACATGTTTTTCCCAAAAGCAGAGCCTGGATGCAATGCATTCCTTTTAAAATGCAAAGCCTTCAAATAGTTTTATCCCATTGTCTTTTCCAAGAACAAGAAGGCTTGCCTTCAATTCTCTAATCATGAATAGCTCAGTTTCTACAACATCTACTTATTTATTTAAAAATTTTGCATACTGACTGTGGCTTGATGCTTTGGTGAAGAAGGAGATGATTCATTTTCAGGAAAACTGGCCTTAGAAGCACTTGATGATTCCTATAAAATTCAAATAGTCAATGTCAACAGATACTGTTATCAACTTTCATACAATTATTTTTTTAACCTAAAGATGCTTTCTCTATTTTTACACACTTATAGATTAGAAAAAGTACTTCTTTTGGGCATTCATAATATTCTCAGAYAGTTACATTCTAAACTTACTTACTAAACAGTGTTCTTAAAAGGTTTACAGACAACACTCAAACTGGGTTAATTAGTACATAACCATTTGAAAAAAAGATGTTAACACATGCTGCATCAGCTTCAAGCAAAGCCTTCATCCTTACAAAGGGATAAATTTTTTGCATGACATTGCTATCCAATTATGATGCATATTTAAAATAAAGGCTGATTACATGATACCATATACAAATACTATTATTTTAAAGAATACAATATGTTTCTGTGTGGTCAGTAAATACAAGATTAGCATAAAAAATTATATATATAGCAAAACACATACCAACTTTATTAATATTTGTGGCTCATGATCAKTAATCTCCTTATAATTAAACACTGAAAATCTCAAGAGATTTGGGGTTTTGTTTTGAACGGTTAACAACRGACCAAAATAAAATACTTAATCTCTGAAAACTAGAAAAATTGCCCATCTGAGGGTGGGGGGAAAGGCATGTGCATTTCCTCTGAAGTAATGATTGCCTTGCACAAACACATTGCTTGGAAATCTGGTAAAGAATTTCAAATGGAAGAAAAACATCACTTGTTCTCTGTTACTGTTAAGACATTTCTCCCCCTCTCTCTTATTAAACCCCTTGATAGCTCTCCTAAACCCAGTTTGCTTTTGTAGCATTACATAGCACTCTGCACACTTGTGCTTTAAAATTCACTTGCAAATCTACCTAGAAGTGACCCATTAGTTCTTTTAGTAGCATAATAATAGAGAACTTTAGCACTTCTAAGTAGAACAGCCTAAATGTTCCATATTTTCAGATGTCTGCAAAGAAAAAAAGTTCGAATTAAGAAAACCAATTGTCCCTCCCAGGAAGGTATTTTTCCCTATGCTTATCAAATTTTTTAGCTGATGGCTATATCCAGATATGTGCCACAGCCRATGAACTGCCAACCAGTACGTTTGGTATCATCAAATTCTCATGAGCCCTGGCAACCCATACTTTCACTCTGACACATTTCAGGTACTCTGCTGACTGCCCTATTTCCATACAGTTGAGTTCCGTTGTTTTTCCAGGAAAAAACAAAATCAGGAAAATAAACAGAAAACAACTTCCCTAGAGGACAACTAAAAAGAAAGCTTGGGGTTCATGTGGCCACCCAGACAAATACCAGTTGCTTTCCTTTCTATTTCACTCTGAATCTGAGGTAGCTTTCATACAGCAACAGCAACTCTGGAACAAGAAATCCAGTATTTGTGGTAACAAAACATTCCCTTTCCACATACTAATTTRAAGCAGAATATATTAACAGTGTGCCTGCTAGTGCTAATAAAACAGCTGCATTAATGAACTAAAAATTATTTGTCTTTCCATAAAACACTAGTTTATTGCTCCACTACATGTTTTAAATTTTCTCAAAGCCTTAATGTTGTGCTCCATATAAACTATTTTCTTCTCACCAATAAAAAACACATGCTGCCTACATGTTTGGGGACTGGTAAAGGAGCTTTAGGCTGCTGACTTAAGACTTCACAAATGCAGTTCAGATAGAGCTTCTTTTGGTTATTACCCATAATATTTGTGCATTTTCATGTTTGCTTCACTAGGTTTAGGTTCTCGATATGTTAACACTGAGCCTTGAAGAAATGTAAACAGCTCCACTTATTCAATGTTTTACAAAAGCTTCTTCATTCAATGCAGCACTACATAAAGTTCTTTCCAAAATGGAAACAGCAGTACATCTTATTCCAAAAAATAAAAAGTTAAATCTTCCTTTAAAAGCGAAGCCAGAAGTTCAAACTATCTCCAACAAAATCGTTTGTACCTGTGAAGCACAAACTGCATGTGAGGCTAGAAGTGTCCACTCAGCTTTGATTTATCAGGGCTCCATCTAGGCTGTGTCTCATGGAGTGCCACAAGACTCTGAGTACAGAAGGATGCATGAGGCAGAGGAGGAGGAGGAGGAGGGGAAAGGAGCAGCAGTGAGATCTCAGAACTGCTGGAGCTGAATTAATGCCCAGAGGTGCAAAGTCTCCAGCCAAGCACGGCCCACTGCCTCCTCAGCACCACACATGATATATCCCAAAGTGACAGCTCAAAAGCTCAAGATCAAATCCAATAAATCCTGCTCTGAAGAGCTAAGTCAACTCATGGAAAGCAAGTCCCTTAAAATGGATACAACAGGTCGAGCAAGTAAGGTTCAGGGCAGCAGATCCATTGTCATTACAACTACTGTGTTTTGTYCATTCAAGTTTGGTTTTGATATCTGTGATTACACAAGGCAACTCATAGACTTTTCCTTACATTTTCAAATCTGCAGTAATTTCTTTTTTTTCTCTGAATTTTAGGAAAAGGGAGCTTACAATGCCATTTCTTGGTATTTCATTCTGGGAAGTCTGTGCTAAGATTTCAGCACTACCAAGTTATTTCATTTTCCAGGTATCTTGGGATGGACTGCAGTGAAGCCACAGAAACCAGCATGCCACCACTGTACATCACCCATTCCCTCCTGCTCAGYTCACATCAGCTCTCCTCACCCATGGACAGAATGGCCCAGCACAAGCAGAAATGGCAAGGAAAAAGGTCAAAGCAGAGGGAGAGCAAGGGAAAGGCCCAGTTCCCTTGCTGGCCTAAACAGCACCTCTTACTGTACAGCCCAAAAAGAACATGCCCTGAGAATKGGCAGAAAACAGCTTTTGTTGTTACTGACCCACAGCATTTTTCAGGCTAAACACCAGCTCAGCTGTGGAGAGGATCAAAGCCAAGTGTTTCAGCACTTTCAGTACTGYCCTCTGCCCTTCAATAACAATATTACAACCCTGTTGTTACCATGCACAGCTTTTCCCCTGAACTAACACTAGCTAAAATACTTCAAGGACAATAAAAGAACTCCTATTCACAAAGTAACAGTAGTGGAGTTATTGAACAGCCCTTGTTTTTGCTGCATGTTATACACAGTGATACAAGAGACCAAAAGAAAAATGAAATTTTAGAAATTCAGGCATAGTAACTTTGGTACATTAAATGTGTCACACATCAGAAACAACTGGCATTTCAGCATGCTGATAACCTGCTCCTACCTTGTCATTGGTGTCCAGCACAATTGTGCTGTGCCTCCATTTTGTTAAAACTATTGGTTCCTGTAGCCTCCTGTCCAGACTCCTACTCTTTATTATATCTCTCTGCTGCTGWGGTGAAGCATTATACTGAAAAAAAAAGAAAATCGTGAGTAGAATCTAATTCATGCAAACAAGACCTGGACATACCACTCATATGCCTAAACAGTGCAAACTTTCAGACTCCTGATRTCACCACCCAAGGGTATGAAAACAGCCTTGGTTTTATGTTGCATTTAGTCTTCAGAATTCTCCTTTCTCCTGTAGTCCTCTCTGAAGCAGCAGCTAAGACTGGCATGTTGKGATAAGACTCTCAGTTGGCAGAGAGGTGTTTGATTTCTTCTGCAGCAGATGTTGCTGATCTTGCAACCCAACAGGGTATTGAGAACCCCCAAGGAATTACAGGAAATAYGAGATTTAAACATTCACTCGTCATGTTGCATTGACAGTACTACAGCACCTGACCAGCTCTTGTGTAAGAAAAAGAAAAYCTGTGATCCTAACAATATTTAGATTATTTAGATTGTTACGATTGCCTGGTATGACTCTGACCCAAAGATTTGGGATGCCTAGGATGAGGAGACATGAGGGTGAGGATTTGCTTTTTCAGAATAAACACATCAAATTTTACACAGAATAAACACATCAATTGCTTATAAAATAATGTGCTGGTTTGTAATGTACTTACCGTATACAAATGTACATATTCCATAAACATGGAAGATAAATATTTAGCAAGAAATAATTTTAAGACCTAGCAGAGCTGTAATAACCAAGGAGAGACCATATTTATCATAGGTTTTCTAGTAACTCAAGAGCATGCAAACTGTGAGAAAACGTGAGGCTCATGAGAAGGACACAGCATTTAACTAGACCTCACAATTGCAGCGTATTTTTCATTAATAGTGATGTCATTTTACATCATTCCAATACATTATAAAAAAATCCTAGAAATATTTCAGACAAAGCGTTATACTAAAAACAGAAACAAGAAAAGACAACATCGATGTATGGGGGTTCTAAGTGATTTACTAAAATCTCATTCTTTTTAATCAGTATCAAAAGACTGAAATCTGCACATAGAAAGAAACTTAAGGCAACATTTGTGGAGTGATGTAAAGCACCAGAATCCACTAGGTAGGAAATAAAGAAAAGTGAAGTGCTCCTTTCAGCTAAAGCAATAACCTCTGCAAGGACACTGAGTTCTACAGTTTTGATATTGATTCCTGCTATAAGCTCAGAGCCTCAGGTGTTCAAAGACAGGATAACCTACACCTGCACATACCAACAAAGCATGGCAAGGTTTAACCTAAACAGCAACACTACATCTAATCAAAAYTGCATAATACAGTTATATTTATTGCACAAATAAAGAACCAACATTGCTACTGCTATAGCACTCACAATGCTTGAGTTAGCTTTGTAGTTTACTATGAACAGAGTTAATGCTCCAATAAGACAACARATGCTTAAAAGCTAAATAACTTTAACTTTTTCTTACATTATTTTAATATGCACAAGACTAGTAAAACASTCCCAAGTGAATGGACGTTGCAGAACTGAGAATAAAATTTGGTAGTTCATGTACTGACAGAAACAGATCAGCTGTCACTGCAGAAAGTCACTTCTGAGCCTGCCTTTGTACTGGCTTCAGCACATTTCCACTCACATGGCAACTGCTTCCCCACAGTGGTGAGGTTTAACTAGTTCTCAGTTTGTCTCCTTGTTAAATCAAAAGCTGAGCTGTGATACATGCTGAAAGGACCCTAGTGCTGGCTTGCTTTCTTGTTAAGGAAATATCCACTCAGCCAGAGCTCCTGCAACCCCAACCACAGCAGCACGCTGAGCAACGTGCAGCAAAACTGCCTGCCAGCAAAACTAAAACCTAAACTTCCAGCAAACTATGTCCAAATCACAAAGGATGCAACAAACAGCATTCCTAGCAGCAGCTCTAACCCATTTAGGTGGGCAATTCCAACACACTTCTTGCTATGAAACAGAACTGTTGATTTCAGAAATAGATTTACACATTACTGACACTGGCATGCATTATTTATGGAAATCTTCCATGCACTTTCCATTTGAGTAACTCAAGGAACTGAATAAACAAATATGTATTTTGAAGTAATTTATCTTGAATTTAAGTACATTTTAAAAGTTAGGATATGGACACAGGCGATCTATAATTAAATGGTGCCTTTGATACTATTACAAGCCACAGGAGTTAACTTCTCTAACAAACAATCCCACCTTGAAGRGGAAAGGAACTGTAACATGAAATTCAAGTTTCGCTGAACATATTTAACAAGAAAGCAAAGCAACAGTATATGGAGCTCATCAACAAAGCACTGCTAACAACTCAGGAACACTGAGCTCTATGCATCTTAGCAGATTAAATAATTTGCATTGGTGATACAAACAGTGTTAGTAAACTGACAAGTCTTTAATGGGAACGTCTGACAATTTTGCCCCATTTTCTCACAATAGAAACTTCAAGCAAATCTATTTTTCTCAGATGTCTATGAGGTTTTTTGTTTGTTTTATTCATTATAAATAATAAAACACACTGGGAGGAAGGGTGATGTGGAAATAAAAAGTTTTGTGTTTCTGGGCTYAAGACAAGTCTCCACTTTTAAAATACATGAATTGGTCTGTGATGTCCAAAGAGATCAGAGGGAGACAGAGGCACCACTTCCTACTCTGCATTGCCCAGCAGAACTCACCACCCTCTAGACCAGGCAGTGTCCACTGGCCAGGGAGAGGTGGCCAGAGCAGGAAGGCTTGCCTGGTTGGGTGACAYCACCCTGCTACCCTTTGCTCTGCCCCACCCCAGCTCAGTTCAAAAAGCCYTGCAGAACAGCTTCAGGTCAGTTCCCTGATGCTCTACAGGACTCCCACCTGCACAGGGGCTGCTCTCTCTCCTCCTGCATTTGCAGTATTCACCATTGTTTATCAGAAACWAGGTTGGGCTTGCCTTCCCTCAAACAAAATCTTGGYTTTACATAATCATAAGYAGGCTTTCTATGCCTAAGACTTGGKGTGATCCTGAAGACAGARATCAGGCAAGGCTGTCCTCTGCAATAAAACTGACCCATTCAAGATTACACATTGCCTGGTGGGACAGCCCCTGCTACACCATGTGCCTTACCAGCATCTSCTTAGGGTGCAGTGTTTGCTTCCTAGCGCTAAAGTTTTTTAAAACGTAGACCACAACTCCACCTTTACACACTACTGCTCCTAGGAAATCCTCCCCAAACTCAAATTTTTCCCACTACACTAACTCCTCTGGCACATCATTCCAGCTTGTTACCCATTTCATTGGGAGCATCTCTTATCACATAGGGGGCACATGAGCAAATTGTTCATTCTCTGACTGCACACACCAAGGGATTTTTTTGAAACAGTTCTTGCTGTACTTCAAGGATACCAGTGGTGTAAACTTAGGTCACAGAGTATTCTTTTCATTGCTGAATTTGTTCAACACCTTCTCCAGCTACTTAAAGACGTTCTTTGCCTCAGTATAAAATTTTCTAACCTTCTCGACTGGCTGAGTGATTTCTATTTAATTTTAAGCTGATACATGGCATGGCTCAAGGCTCTGTCCTAGCCTAATTGCGGCTGAAACAAATGTAACACCTCCAAGTTATTTGTAGCAGTTGTCCCCATTCTTACATAGATGGCACAGATCTGTCAGTTTGAAGAAACAGAAAAAAGATTCTTCTTGGTTTGTGTTAGCAACACCTTCAGCCAGACAAAGGACCTGGGTGGGCTAAGGGAGAAAAGACTGGGAAGCAGCCAACTGAAAGCTGGCAAAGACCTGAAGTGAAGCATTTTAGACAACCTTACTGCAATCAAATTCAAACCAGCAGCATTTAAAAACATTGTGCTATCCTAGTACCCTTCAGCACCTCATATATGTTATTTGCAGTTGTCCCAAAAGACCGYCTGAAATAGAAGAACCTTCCTTAAATTAAAGCTGCCTCAGAACAAAACTACTTTCTAGTGCTCCTACTGTCCTTGGCTTTGAATAAGCTTTTTTGTTGTTGTGATAGATGTAATACCTATGTTACAGCTTTTGCTTTTCTTATCAACTAAATCAGTAACACGTTTTTCTTTAACATCCRTCAATAAATAGGATTATTTTTGCCCTTTTGAGGGACTTCACTCCCTTCCTTTYTCTAGGGAATGAAGACTTCTCTGCCAGAGAATGTCAGGGTGGCAGCAGTTGGAGCCTCAGCCACMTAGAAGGAACAGAACCCAGGCAGAATGAGACCACTCGGACAAGCAGCTCAAGCTCAAAGGCACCAGTGACTGAAAGACACCTCTGGACAACCCACTTTGTTCACTTGGACATCCATTGCTTCCCCTTTTAATCCTCAGGGTCACCAACACTGCTCATCTTTGATGAGCACCCCAAGTCCTTGCTGATTGCCACAGGTTCTGCTGTGTGCCCAAGCAAAGGCTGGGGGAGTGGGAGCCACTAAAGCCCAGGACAAATGAGGAAGATCAGACCAGGTTTTGTGAGTAGAAATACAGATACTAAAGAGAAAGGGRAAAACACCCTGACAGCCTTCTCATAATTAACTCGGGTTTGTTTTTTTTAACAACTTGTGTTGGTAAAAACCACCTGGATCTTCACACCAACTGAGGCTGTCTCATCTTTCACCAGTCAATCCCAAATTTGAACACAATGTGACTACTGTTAATGGAACTGCCTAGTTCACTGACTTGCAGTAGACTCAAATGCCAGCACACAGAATAAACCTCAAATCCAGCAGCACAGCTCAGAACAAGACAAATTTACTATAAGACAACCAAGTTTTATTTACATGTTCTCATATTTATTTTCCTTCACCATTTGATTCTATGATATGTTCCTGACATTACCTGCCCCCTGTTTTACTGCAATTTTTTCAGCTATCATGCTCTGACAGTTTTCAGGTCTCCATCAGGAAAACCATTCACCAAGTACCAGAAACTATGTTTCAAGAATAGGGTTGTAGCCCTTCTTAAACTGAATTTAGACATTGTTCTTTAACTAACCAGGAAGTAAACATATTTTATTATCTAACTTTTAATTGCTTGTTTGTTGGGTTTTTTTGGTTGCTTGATTGTTTTGGTTGGGTTTTTTTTAATAACTAGCAAGAACCAAAAACTGAATACAGCAGAATACCTCAGATGAGAAATCTCAGTCTTCTGCAGGATCTAGTAGAAACCATGATTAAAATATTATTATACATTTTAAAGATTAATTCAGTATGTTCTTCTCTTTCACTGCAGAAAGCTGGGTCACACTCATCATGAGCCTTAATAGACTTTTCAGCAGTTGTCAAAGCTACTGCATCTGAAACATCATTTTTAGCCAGAGGCATCCAGCTATTCCTAGATGTTATTTAGATCCACATGACTGGAGGGCTTTCTGTGAGACTGTCTAAAGTAATTTGTTTTGTAACTGTCCTCCCTTCCCAACATATACCCTCACAATTTTTAACACACGTACAAGAACAGAGTGTTATTCCCAAGCATTTGTAGTTAATTCTATTACTCTGAAGATTTTTAATGTCACAGTTAGCTGTGACATTATTAGCTCAGCTAGTGTGCTATTTCCAGAAATCTCTGAACCATTCTTAATTCTAATGAAATCCAGATTATTAAGAACCATCTAACAAAAAGACTCTATTCTTTTTCTGGTTTATAGTATTACATGACCATGCTATTATATCACTTTATTTCACAAGATTGGAAGGCAATATTTGTGCTAAACACACTGAGGACCCCAAAAAACCAAAACAACAACAAAAAAAAAACCAAACTGAGCAAGAGTAGGATCTTTCCTAGTAACTTACTTTTCATTTAGGCAAGCGTTACAATGCTAAGATCTTTCTATGGCTGCTCAAGAGAACTTTCAACATAGATTATTTTTCTTCAAAGCAGTTTTGTGGTCTGAATGTTCTTTAATTCATTGGTTTTAAGTACTTTATAACCAGCTTCAGCAAGATCTTTGAGAGACTAATCTTCAATCATGTTCAATTACTCACAAGCATAACATCTTCAAATATATAGTTACATAAACCAACTTCATCTTTTGTTGAAATATTTAATCTACTCCACAGAATTTCAAGCTAAAAGCCAAGATTCTGAATCTAGAGAGTCAATTGCTCATTTTCTTCTTTTGACCTTATATTTGCTGCCAGTCAAGGTTGACTAGTTCCAAGAAGGGATTAAAAAGAACATTCCACCCAAATGAATGATAAGAAATAATTTTCAAGGAAAATTTCTAACATCAATATGCGACCACTTTAAGATCACAAATTACRAATCAAAGGCAACGTTTCATTTTGGAAGTGGCTACTAATACAACAGAACTCAGACCTTGTTTAGAATCACTAGAATAACATGCATTATTATACAAATACTAGATTCCACTCCTTTATGCCTCCTAATGTACCTCAGGTAATGATTCTGGATTACCTTTGTGACTTATTCTAATTGGATTAAAGGCAATTTGCTATTTAATTCAAATCCTAACTCAATCTATTTTTGTGAAACAATTTCTTCCAAGTCAAAACCTTCTGCACAGCACAAGTCATAGAATGAAGTGAATGACTGCATGACATTATTCCCCAAAATTATTTCAATTATACATACAGAAGTAATAATTGCTTCTGGTAAAACCTGGTCTATCAGATTTTAAGACTTCTAATAAATCCAATAGCCAACCAAAGCTAAACAGCTTTTAAAACCAACAGGTACAGATGATATAGTTACATTGAGACATGCTACAAAATTTAAGTTACTTAACACATCAGACTGACATATAGGAGAATTCTCAAAGCTAATTCAACTATGCAGTGATTCAGATGCACACTCTTCTACTGACATAACAAAACAGCTTAGTATATATCTTCATTCCTAATTTTCACGTAAATATTTTCTCACAAGTATTATGAAAGCACTACCTATTAAGGTTGCTCTTTTCTAAGTGAAAGTGACTCAAGACACTGATTTTTGTACTGATAAAACARTAATGGAGAAACATGCTTTTTCACATATTTATGCACACAGTTTTGTGTGAAACAATTTTTTTAATGGCCACAGCTTATTATATAGTATTGAACAAATGGCAGTGAAGACATACATAACATCCATATGACAAATGCCCAGTTTTTTGAAGTGAATATGAGAATTAAATAGTATTAGATACAACCTCAGACTACCAAGTGTCCCCAGATCTGTCACTTCCCTACAAATTCCTRTTTTCACTACAAAATTAATAAATACCAGAACAGAATTCTGGAGAAACTGTGYCATCCTCAAAAATACCACAAAACTGCTGAAACTTTTGTTTTTCAATACTTGTTCATATAACCACTTTGGAGGGTTCTAAAAACAGACTACAGTTTCTCAGTGAAGATTTCTCCTTTTTCCTAAACAGTTCTTTACCACAGCAAAATCACAGATACTATTCTGCAACCCTGCCTAAAACCTTAGCTCAATTCAGCAAAGACACGAGATCTCCTTTGACATCTAAATAAGCTATATGCATCCATTTTTCATGTTCTTGAGTACATTTTTTTTCCTCTTCATAATCAGAAATTCCACAAAAATGCAATAAATAACATAGAGCAATATCTGAGTTCTCTGGTGGTTAATACCTCACATTAAAGGCCTGATAGAACACATATTCAGGAAGAGGGGAAAGCCCCAAGTTGTTGAAGTTTCTTTTTTAGGTCACTCACCTTAGGTAACTCCCACTCTGATCTGGAACCATCAGCACTGTAGTAGTATGGTCTACCTTGTTCATCTGCGTGCTTTATCCACTGCAGAAAGAAATGTGATGATAGAAAATGTAATCAGAGTGACAGTCACAACAGTAAATCTCTGAGACTGAGATTTAAAGTTAATTTTTAATTAAGTGCCATCCACTTCAGCYGTGTCTAATGCACAACTTCCATTAACTAAGGTTAGATTGCAGTAAGAGCAACAGTTTTCAGCATCCTGATGTTTTTCTTCTGTAACTCCTCAGAAAAAAGTCCAGCAATATCACACAAGAGATTGTGCAAATAGATGTTTTTTAAGATGCCACATCTCATTCCTATCAACACTATGTTGTCAGTTTAGGGAGGCACAATTTTTCCATCAGATCTGTATCAGGATCTTATACACAAAATTACAAAAGAGCAGCTCAACTAGCAACTGCTGATAATATGAGAGATTTATGCACACATTGAACAACTTTTTWAAAACATCAATGGAAATGTGAGATGCAGTCCCTAGAGAAATCAKGAAGAAGACAATATAATTTATATAACCTCCACAAGCACCTCCCACAATCAAAGAAGTAAACCCATGACAACTGGGACTGGTCATGCAGAAAGAAAATAATCATAATGAGCAAAATTCAACAAGATGATTGCAGAAAAACACAGAAACACTCACAGCAAGGCTCTTGGCTCAAGCAGGTTTCACAAGATTGCCTTTCTGTTTGTGGTARGAAAGGCTGGTTTTTATCAAACCCAGCGCAATTAAAAAAGAAGGCTGCATATTTGCTAAGACATAGGACTGTGCTTTACAGATGTTTGTCAGAAACTGATTAAAGAGAATAATATTCTAAAACTGACAAAAAATCTAACTATTTTGAAAATTCTTGCAAATAAGACTTGCCTAATACAACTCAAGAACAGGGGGTGCTATAATATAACAAAGTACTGTTTCAGTGAACTTTAGAAGTTAAAAAAACTCAAAATGCAACTTCAGTGAACAATTGGAAAAATGGACTGCTTTACAAATATAAACAAATACTGTATTTTATCCTAAGTGAGAGAAATTTTTATGGCATGCCCAGAATCACAGTAAGTTGTCAGTAGCAATAAGATAGCAAAGATAGGGCATAAATCTGCTGGTATGGCTGTAGTTTAATTAAGAAATTTGTCTACATCTGAAAGCAGTAGTGAAAAATCTCTAATAAAGAAAATTATGAAAGCGATAAAGCAGCATTACATTCAGTTCAAAAACATCTTAACTAGAAGTCTACATAGACAAGAGCAGCTCTTAAAAGACAGCAAGAAAAACTTTTTGGTATGAAGTTCATTCCTGAAGTATAACCAAAAGGAAGGGGGAGGGCAGRAACTAAAAAATAATACATGATATTCATTAAATATAATCTGACACACAACTGGAAATAAAACTTCTTCTAAATAACAAAAATATACATAAGAAAAAAAGTCAGTTCACTTGCTAAAGCTTCATGCATATTTAAAAAAACCAAAAGGAGCTAGTGCTGAGGTATGCTCTTCACTTTTGGAAATGCAGGTTTCATTTCTAGAAGTGAATTAGTGGAAAAGATTTAGAACACATGACGAGAAGAAGGAAAAAGTACCTTTTCATTAGTATAGTCATTGGTATATAAGGTTTGACCATGTTCATCCAACTCTTCTGACCAACCCTTTGGAGGAGAACCATACTGACTATCTGACTGGCTGTAACAAGAACTGTGGTCGTTTTCTTCTGATGAAAGATGCTACAAGTAGTCAGAAACATATAAGGCAGTTTTGAGAATGAAAGCGCTTTAAAATCTGAAAGATCAAAGATTATTTGACTAGAAAGAGAATAGTAATGAAAACAGGGAGTTCACATTTTTATATCTTATGAGAGAATGAGATGCATTTTTACAGTGCAGACAATTCAAAGTATTTTCAGAACTAGCTTTTACTGATCCATTTTTAATTCATTTCCACTATATCAGATTTCACTACTCAAATTTAAACTCCAGGGGTTTTGTCTATCCAAATTTTCTTCCTAAAAATTTACATTACTGATGAAGAGAGTTAGCTTTAGTAATCTGCATTGTCTTAAAAAAAAAACCTGGGAGCCCTGCTACCTCAGTTTTCTACCACCATCTACCACCATCCCTAATTTCATGCCTAAATCCTCCTTTTCTCAAATACATCTGGAAACAGAGGAATGATTAAGGACAACTTGAAAATCCAGTTTCACCTTCTCAGATGACAAATACAGTATTTGTTCACTGCATCTTAAAATATTATGAATTTCCACTCTCCTCCTTCCAACTCTGATGCACATGACAAAGAGCACTGCAAAAGCAAGGCTTTCCACAAGGCACAGCTAGCTGAGGTGAAAAATTGTTTCCTGAAGGTAGAAGTCAATTATTATCCTAGCAACAAGTTTCATGTGCAACACAGAGAAAAGATTTTACACACACAAACTATTTCTGTTCCCCCATAAACCTTGTTCATCCCCTTGCTAGCACATTGTAGTTTTATTCTAAGCATCCATTCCACGCATCAAAAAAAAATCTCCCTTCTTTCATCTCCTACAACATCTCTATGCTGTGGTCTCCTGAGGAATTCTATGTRGATTTCCTTTCAGTGTCTTGGATCCTCAGCCAGCAGGAGGAAAAACATTTAAGACACCCTGCTACTCAGAAACTAAGAAAATAATGGTTCAATAACATTGGCATAAGGGTTTTGAGAAAAATTGTAAAGCAGGAGAGAGACAATTTCAATTTTAAATAGGAAAAAACCTCTCCCAAAAAAATAGTCTTACTGAAAATATTCAATTATCAGAAACTCCCCAGGTTTTAAAAGGCAGTGGGTTTAAAGACTATATGTTTAGTGACACATCCAAATGATTTCTCTGTAGGTTTTTGGTGTTACTTTTCTGAGTACCTAACCACTTGTGTGACACACACTCCTTTAACTGACATGACCCAGTTTACCAAGCACAGGAAAACCAATAGGAAATTTTTAGACCATTATTTAAGGAACATGRAAAAATGCACGTCCTCTACAGCTTACAGAATGTGAGCATGTGAACTATAGATTAACCAATGCACATGGGGCAACGTGAAATTCTCATCTGCCAATTCCTAACCACTGTGGGGAGGGGAGAACAGCAGAGGGAGCAAGGCAGGGGCAGTTCTTCAGTCCCATTTTTACACTTGCAGAATTAAGACTGAAGAGCTGCCTAGGGTGCTATTGGCCCCATTTGAACTACTGTTTCACAGGATAACTACATTGTATACATGTACTTAAGTTTACRTGGTTTTAATAGTTAAATATTAATTGCATTGACATATGGTAAATCAATGTAGAAGACTTTGGACATTTTTATTATTACTATCTATAGAGATTATGACCTAATAATATAATACATTGGTATTGGCCTCTTCCAAGCAACTCCTGATACTGAAGAAACACCCTACACAGGTAAAACTAAACAGAGGACCTAAAAATGAAAATTCTCCTAGAAGAACTTCTGTTGTATAGTAGGAATGCTAATGTGTCTACCTGCATGGCATCCATTTAATAATAGTTAAGATGCTGCACGGTTTAACTCATATCCTGTACATTTGCAGACCTAAACTTCAACAAAATTCCTGAGTTATTACAAATTTTACCAAGCCAAGGCACTCCTTGTCCCTCAGCTGTCAGGACAGCTGCTAAAGCTGCATCAACAGGGTTTAGAGAACACTGACTAAACCTCGTTCCTCAGCTTTCAATTTCACTTTCAACACTTTTTCAGCATTAACTGCCTATATGTTTTTTTTCATATTGTCCATGCTTTATCTCAAGTCTCATCCCCAGTTACACTATCCCACACTTAAATAAACCCATCTTAAGCAGACAGGTGCCCAACCTTGCACCTGACAAGAACTTTGCTGTGACATTAAAGAGAATTACAGAAAAGGTCCCCCACAGCATTGCTTCTATTGTCATTCTTGGCTTTTTTCTGTTTACACAGAAAGTTCCTGGGGGCAGAGACCAGTTCATCACCTTGCATTTACTAGGAACAGCTACCTGTGTCCCTTCTATCACTTAACCTTTCTAGCTTTTAACGTTACTACTACTTGTGAAAGTGAAAATAATCAGGAAGAATACTAATTAAGGAAGCTACCATCCCTTTATTACCATTTGTTTATATTAAAACAAAAAACATGGAGTGAAATGACATTCTGGACATGATTTAAATTTAGTTTCTTAATTCAATTAAAGCCCATTGCTCCTCTACAGCTGTTGGGTAATTTGTGGATGTATCCTTCACATTATGATCTCCTATCCAGGTATTAAGGGTTGTCTTCTCTGATATTGTGACATCTATTCATTTTACAATTCAATTTAATTAAATCATTTCACTTGACAAATTCCTCCTAGTTACTCTTAAACACTCCTTCCTCAGATACATCAACAAATCACTGCCTCTGATACATTTTATCTGTAATTCCAAAATCTTACATATTTTCTTACAGGCCCTGTCCACAGGACTTCACTGCTTCCCCATATCCCATCCATGTAACATATAACATTCATTTAACTGTCATAACCTACAACTGTTTTATTTGTGCCATGTCTGTGACCAGCTACTTAGGCAAATAAGGTACAATTCTGCCCCTTGCTAATTATTCAATAAAATTTGATTTCCTGATCACAAAAAATCACAAAGTTCAAAGACCAACTCTAAACTATGTCACGTTTCATATATTACTCATATATTATAATAGCTGATCTCTCCATTTTCATTTTTACATCACCTTCCATTTTGCTACCTAATACAACACAAGCTCCTCTGAGGACAAATTAGCAGAAACTAGCTTTTAATCCTTSTGCATGTACTCTTTTATTATTAAAAGAGTATAACTCAGGCTCGCATAAAAGCCAACTTCTAATTATTAAGACATATTAGCTCTAACTTTTCCTAATCAGACAAAATTTGAGATTCCCTACATTTTCCTGTAGCTCAGGCTTGGATCTCAATCTTTACTTTATATTGGATTATATACCCAGAGGTTCCAAAAAGGAACATGTACAGTGGAGTGTGAAGCATGTTCCCAAATGCAGAACAGAAAAGAAACAAAAGGAAAGAGGGGTGGGGGGAAAGGCAGCTTCAAAATCAACACACGACGGCTGGTAAGTGGATTGACATGACCATGCAGTGTCCCTAGACCCATGTTTTGATAACCCAGTCAAGACACAAATTACCTAAGGAGCTTATGCTACTGGAAATACAGACTTAGTGTCTAGTTAAAAATCAAAACATGTATCCTCCACTGGTCTCACAAAGACTGAAAACTTGACAGACATAACTGCCTGATGGCTAACTTGTGATACCTGAAGCACCACAAATAAACAKAAGAACTGAGATGAAAGAAGTTATGGGCAATTTTTAAAAAGTAAATTAAAAATCAAGCATTCCAAAGATGCAACCACGTGGTGAAGTGATGGTACAGATGTATGAGCAGSAGTCAGAGGATTGCTTGCAGATGGGGAGGAAGAAAGAACTCTTGCAATCCTTCCATGAAAAGAAGGAAGAACTACAACAATGAGAAAACAATTACTAGGAGATGGAACTACAACAATGAGAAAACCATTATCAGGAGATGGAACTACAGCAATGAGAAAACCATTACTAGGACAAGGAGAATCACTACTCAAAAAAGCAATCAGCTTACCCAGACTAAAACCAGTCTTATCTGGCAAAAGGATAGTCAGTGATAAATTAAGAGACCATCACCAGAGATACCAAAGGGACAGGCATAAACATTCCATCTGTTTGCATRTTGCTGCCATTCACCTGAGGCAAGAAAATTTGGCTATTTAAATGCTTGTGGATGTCACAGTTGCTGCGAAGGCCAGTTCCAAAGGAAATGAAAGGTTTCCATTTCTTTCTCTCCTGTTCCTGTTACTACCTTTCCAGAGGTAGACTTCTGTGACAGGCTTCCAGCAATCAAAATTTTGAGCAGTCCACAATTCAATTTTAAAACTAAACTCTGGTTTTATAGCTTAGATATATATATATATAAAGAGGATATATAGAGACACCATATATAGTTGTCACAGGAGAAAATGCACCAAAAAAAAAGTGTATATATATTTGAAAAGGGAATATAGAAGTGAAATATGCAGAAGATTTTTTGATAAATATTTGCTTTCTCCTTCCATCAAGAAACTGGTTAATCTCAGTACTGTTTGGACACAAGAACACTATTTTAAGCATATCTAAATAGTAATATCCATCTCCCAACTACTCCTTTGCTTTAGCTGAACCACTGCAGTTCAGATAAACACACTTCACGATCAGACTTTCCCTAGCAACTGGCTGCACAGAATAAACTGGCACCTCAAATATTAGTCCAAATCATCTTTTAACATAAATAACTTCACAGTAAGCTTCAACTATGTCAAGCAAGGTCAGCAGCAAAGCTTTACCAAAAGGCTTTGCAAAAGCAGAACTTTTACATAACGAAAAAACTCCATTGATACACCTAAAGAATATGTTCACGGTCTGAATGGAATCTAGTCAAAAGTAGCAGTATCTGCTATGGGGCTGATTTTATAGGCATTTTTATAAGTTGCTACTCTTCCACACAGTTCATGTACACATTCCTGTACACAAAAGCAACTCAAGAGTGAAACTGTTGACCACTTCATAACAAGACACATAACCAAAAAGACAAAGGAAGACACTCCTTGACACCTTGAAACCAAGAGATACCAAATCCCACAGCAAAAGACCATTCAAATGCATTACAATCTCATTGCTTTTGATCTCAGAAGGAACTACCTCATGATCTGCATGGCTCTGGGAATCCCCTTTATTAATGCTTGCATCTCGGGCCCACCGCGGAGGCTTCCAGGTTCGCTCCTGTGATCCTCTGTTGTAGTAATAACAGCGTCCTGTCGTATCTTTATGGGTTTCCCATTCCCCATTTATTTGGATTGGAGCACTTGTAGGTAGAGGTGGAAGTGCAGACTGAGATATTTTCAGTTCTTGCAAGTTAGCATAAACTGGTGAATCAGGCCTCCCTTGGCTTGGTGGAGTAGTTGGCTATCGAGAGAAGAAACGCACTGTTAACGAGCAAATGAATTTTCGAATGCTCCCTTGCAAATCAGAATGCAGTAGTAAAACAAACCAACAAACTCCTTCKTTTGTTGGTAAATACAAAAGCACAAAGGACAGCCATAAAATGCTGGGGTATAAGAACATTAGATTYTTAATTCTAAGGTAGGTATCACAAGCTATATTTATTTAATACTGAACCAATTTTTCAGCATTCCTCCTGATGACASCTGATAATTATGTCTTACAGTGGATTTGAAATACACTGGAATCATCATCAAAAATTATATGCTTGCCATGCCTTGCTGAAAAACTTCAGCCTTACAGTTCAAGTATTGCTCAGAAACTGTAAGTAATGTGATCTTGTTGAAGACAATACATAGCATTTCTTTGATGCCACTTGTTAGGCAAAGATTGTTCYCCAATCTTTCCACCTCACTGTTGATAGAGCAATGGTGAATGTAAAGCAGCACTTTTGCATTCTCAGCAAGGTCTAAACAGGCAGCTCAGTCAGAAAGATGAGCATAATCTTGTGACTAAGAAATTGACTAAGAAATTCTGAAAAACACCTGGACAGTTCACCTGTATGCCTTTTCAAACATGTTTATTTGAAAATATTTTAGGCAACATCCCCAAGTGTTTCAATTACCCCTCTCTTCTTGTAGAAATTAAGTGGATATTCTTATCCAYCTGATTTTGTTCACATACACGCACAAAAGTAGAACAACAAATACCCACAAGAAAACAAAACACTAATGACAATTGCTTATTAATAAATAGTTCGCTAATCTGACAGACAGCAGAAATTATGGCTTGAAGACCAAAAAACTTAATAAAACCACAAGGACTTCCAAATGAGCCCCTACAGTGTTTAGGAGAGAAATAAAGCCTCAGATTTTCAATTTTTAAAGCCTAATGCAAACATGCCATGCAGAGTGTAAGAGCATGTGTTTTCACAAGAACTGTGATTATGAGATTGTGAAAGCAGCTAGTTATTAAAYCAAAATAAAGAGTTTCCAAGTAATGCACTGCCATTTTTGTATTTTGGGGTACAATATTAGGTATTCTAAAGGAAAAACTATACAATTTATACAATCCCCTTGGTTTTAATTGAGCAGCTTTGCTGTAGGCAAGTCCTTGTGCCTCCTGCTGCTACTGCATTACATAAAAGACCTTTTATAATGTACTTTTAAACATTAAAATCGTAAGATGCTAATCTAGGCCACATCTAATCATAAATTATCAGGGTTTGCTCAGGCAAGACAGCATATCATACCACACAATCAGATATAAACTGATTGCACCATAGGTAGAACCAAATATGGGCAACATCCACAACCAAAGGGGGAAACAGCTAGAGAGGAACTTAATGAGATTATAACGGGTATGGACTTGTTTTGCATGCCTTTAAAAGAGACAACACAGCTTACCAGATATAGCAAGTACAGTACATCTGAGGCAAACCACAAGCGCTGAAAACAAAAAAGTTGCAGCACAGGCAAAATCTGAAAGCCAAAACCAATCAGTATCTTCCTATACCTGATTCAAAGGAAAAAATCTGCTACAAAACTTGATAACAGTAAAAGGATATTTTTCTACTATCCGAGTCACACGTTGACTTTTGTTTTGTTTTGTTTTRTTTGTTTTGGGGTTTTTTTGTGAGGAAAGTAGAACAGCTGCCTTTGGTAGAGTTGATCTTTAGAGCCCTAAAAGCATTAACAACACTACTGTGAATGAAGACCATCCTACTGCCTTCAGGGATAACGAACCAATTCCCTGGGATGTGGGGCAGCAATCTTGATGCCTCCTCATTCAAGAGCACAATTTCTGCCTTGGTGTCCAAGGGCCTGCAGAGCTGCACCTCCCACGTAAACCACAGGGTTTGTCATTGAAACGACACCACAGAAYGCACAAACCTCCAGCTCCTTCCTCTCTTTTAAGGAAGTGGCAAAAGTGGCACCACCAAGCACCCTGGCTGCTGCCAAGGGGGGCTGGTGGCTTGCACAACCCTCACCTCCTCCTGAAATTCCTCTTCCACACAAAGCAATAAGGCAGCTCCTCTGCCTGGCCCACRTTTAACAGCTACTATTTTGTTTTAATGAAGACAGCTAAGTGCCATCACTAAAAGAACAGTTGTGTGTATYAATAAAAATGTTTTCCAAATAGCCTGAAACACAGAATGCTTGGTATATTTTTGCATTGGAATATTTTCTCAAGCAATAGRAATATGGCCCAGAGGCTTCACATGRAGRTTTTCAACCATTCCAGCRTTATACCCAGCACAACTCCAGATGAAACTGCAGGACATGGATGTGCTCAGCCAATACTGGGAGCTCACAGCCAAAGTACTGCCACCTAACTCAGGCAGCATACAAGCTATGTTTAAAACAGAAACACAATATGAAAGTGTAAATGAGGGATTTTCTTCTGAATGCTTAGTCCTTCCAAACTCAAGATATCAATTTCTGGTTTTCAAGAAGACAGAACTTTTCTCCTGAGCAACAAACAGACAACTAGCTGTCCCGCCCAGCCAGCCCTCCAGCTACTTTCATTCCCTGCTGATTTCTCTTCTGACAGATTTTTCAGGGAGAACTGCAAGATTTTTGAAAGACGTCTGGAAATTACTGCTTTCAGTGAAGCATTAAGAAAAAGCAAAGCCACCAATCTGACTGTAACACACAGCTTAGCTCATAAGTACGTCTTTGAGGGATACGACTTTGTTATCAGGATCTATTTTTAATAACCTTGCAGCACACAAGGAAACTTCCTCATACCCCGAGCCACCCGATGAGGTATATTGTTTTGTCTAGGATTTTGCTCCGTTCAACAGCACTCAACCTTAACAAGSCTAAGTTTGTCAATATCTTATTTATTGATAAGAAAAGCAGCTTTTAGCAAGTCCAAAGTTTCCTGAAATTAACATCAGTGTACGTTCTATGCCAGTGTTGGCAGGAAGGTCAATCCCCCCGGGCTGGGAAGGGGAGTCCCGCACAGGCAGGTCACAGTGCACGGCCCTGTAGGGCTCCCGGGCACTGCGCCACCTCCCCCTTTCCTTCCAAATGATCACTTTGTGAGTTCACAACCGAGTTCTGCAAAAAACTTGAATAATTTTAAGCCAAAAAGCAGATTAATTTCACTTTCATTTATCAAAATCATTATTCACTGACAATACATTAATATGATTAGACAAAGCACTACCTAGACCAAGACAGTTCCTGATCACTTCCATGGGTGTATGCCCAAAACCATACACAGTTAAGGGAGATTTAAATATATGCTAAACACTAAGCAGGACTTCCAGTGAGAACTTCCCTCCCTGAGGCTTTTTTTTTTTTGCACTATCAAACTCTGACTGCTCATAAACAAGGAATTAAATCTTCCCAAAGAGACTCCTTGTCTTCTCACTATCAGAATTGCAAGAACATGTCCTTCAACGTGCCCATGCATGCACGCACTAAACGCCTTCTACTCCAAATATTTCAACATTCACTTGCTATTTGATATGGATTTCAGACTTTTTCATGTTGCTTTCTCCTGCTAAGAACTCTTGCTGGAAAAGTGATGTAGGAAAATTAGCAAGCAGAAATACTTCTATGACACTACAACATGAATTAAAATTGTACAGCCCATTAAGCACGCTGGCAACTTCAAGAACATAAAGGCCTCTCCCAGRTCCCAGTAATGCTCTGTAGAATACTGTAAAAATCTGCCACATTTAACCTAGGTCTCTCCAAAATGTCTGCTCACACTAGATTGTTGTAATTGATAAGGAAGAGAGTTTCATGCAAGCAGGACCAAGTTTCCTTTCCAAGGATCAACACACAACATTCTTCAAACAGAGACCGCACACACAGAATTTTCAGAACATAGTTTTTATACTGGCACAGTAGGAAGCAGATATGGGCCCTTAAAAAAAACCAACCTGTTAATCATTCATGAATGAACAGTCAACATTTTTAACAAAGGCCACAGATATGCTATCAGGCCTCTGGAAACCTGAACTCAGTGCAGTGGAAAGCAAACGTACATTTCAGTAATGAAAGTACCTGGTGAAGTGGCAGAGTATGCCAGCAACAAAAAGCCAGAAAACAAAGTTCACTTGCAACTGGTAATTACCTTTTTCCTTTTATAGAACTYAAATTCAAGACAAAAACTTGTAGAACATAACAACTGCTTAAAGAATGACTGCAATGCTAGCCTGCAAAACATGACCTACCACACATCAAATTGCTTTCACTGTGGTGCCTCTGTTGGCAGCTTCTTTTAATGCTATGAACCTGAACGTAAAAGCTTTCATTTTTCAGTAGCAGCATTCAGACTGCTGTAAGTAGCTGCTAAAAATTAAGAACCTTAAAAAAAAAAAAAGGAAAGGCAAATCTCAATACTCCTGATGAAGTTACAAACAACAGATTACCCATACTCATGCAAAAAAGGAGCATTATATTGAAGGAAAGTAAGGGAATACTGTCTCTGCAACAACAAGCTGAAGAAAGGAGAACAGGCAAATCCCACAGCATCCTGAGACTGGGAATGAAGCATCCCAGTTCCCTCAACAACTCAGCTTCTTGCCAAGGAATTCCCACTGTCCTTTTAGGAAGGCCTGGGACTTCAATACTAGCTTTATTCAAACAGGAATGATACAAAAAAAATCTCAGAAACTCTACAGTTTCATGTCCCTAAAGTGACAGCTTCAACTGGAATAATTAGTTCATCTTTTCCTTCCTGTTTCTGCTTTTGGTTTATATTTTTACAAACATGTTCCGGACACTGTTTTCTTTCTAACAGACACAGGCATATTTACAATATATACCCAAAAACACACAGGGGAAATTTTTGAGTGAGTCTTCTACCACCTCAGAGGTGAACAGAGCAAGCTAATTTAACAAGCCAAATTTAAATGGGAACTGAAATAACTTTTACACTCTAGCCCTCTCCAACATAGACTGGATAATTCACACTGTAAGTCTAAGGAACATATAAAACAATGAGAGTRAATATTATAAGCCTGTTAACAGCTGATTATAAATTTCAGACAAGCTATAGTAAAGCAAATATTATTTAAGCRCATTGAAGTTCTTGTGTTCAGTTGATCTGCCATTATAAATTGGTGAGAAAAAAATGACACTGCAAAGCAATACAGAAATAAAATCAACTCATACAAATCATTCAAATATATCTGCCTAGTAAAGGCCATTCAACAGTTAAAAGTGTCCCATTTAAAAATTAAGCAGATAGATTCAAAGTAATTATTTAATGACTAGTCATTACTTCCTATTAGACTGGAAACAGTTAAATTAAGCATGATTCACCTTTGCTAATTTTATCTTTCGGGAAATTCTGTATTTTACTTACACTGAACTACAGGCTGAGATATTACTTCTTTCTATTATTGGAGATAGTTGCATAGAATTAATTTTATTATATATACGTCTATTAATATTTTGCTTAATGAAACCAGATTATGAAACATAATTGTCTGTTGACAATTTGTCTGAATATGCTTGTGTTATTTCAGCCATGTAAATTCCCTTCTCTTTCAGCTCTCTCATAAAACAAAAAAAAAATTCCTATAGTTGATGAAAATATAAATCTTTATMTAGTGCTACTGTAATCTACCAATATCTAGGTGCATAGCAAAAAGCCCCTCAAACTAAATACACCTCCTTCCCTTTGTAGCCCAAAAGAAGTAACTTAAATTWTTTTCATATTCATCAAGATAATGATTTATTTAATTGTATTGCAAAATCCTGCAGCACAGAAAATGAAAGGTGGCTGCTTCTGCCACACTGACAAGCAGTCAGGAACAGGAATGGAAACTGGCTGCAGCAGCAGGACACAGCCTGTGACAGGAGGGAGCACTTGGCTGGGTCTTGGAGTACCAGAGACCACTCCCAGATCATCCATCACAAGCGACTTATCAAAGAAAATTGATGGAAAACCATTTTTTCCCCTGTATACACTGCAAACTTCCCATTCACATTCCTGCAGTTGCTCACTGCATGAGCAAACTATGACATATACACRTAGGAAGTTTACAGCAATAAAAGAAAGTATACTGAAGGACAGCARCAGTGATGTCAAATATTTTAAAAAACGGAAATAAGATCTTACAATGGGATCCTTTGTCAAACATGCACAAAGATGACAGTGTTTACCGTACTTGTACTTTGCCACTTGCACAATCTAGCTTCTCCCTTCCATAAAAAAGCTTTTGTCCAAGGATATAGACAAAGCTGCTTTTCCTATAGCAGAAAATTTCAATACCATATGAAACACTTTACRTCATACATGCTTACACAGCAAGCTTACCCCAGTTAGGAAAGAGGAGCCAAATTTGACAATGTTCAAAAGTCAGACAGTAAATTTCCTTCACTCCTTTTCCCCCCATTCACCAGATCAAATGCTGATAACTTTATTATGTGTGTTGAAAGTATCTGCAACCTAATTCAGAAATTTAGCCCRCATCTTGAGCAACCTGGATATGCCATACAGAAGGAGATTTACACATTTCTTTTTCCACCACTTTTAGGGATGGTAATTTCAAGTTGTTTCTGCGTTTTAGCTCAATTGCTGTCAGTTCTTGAGCTCTGTGAAGCCTGCAGGACATGTCTGAATGCAGATTTGTGGACAATAAAGTTGCTGGGAATCATTTGTGATCTCTCTCAAGGATGTATTCTATAAAAACTAAAAAGTACACTAAGAAAGCACAAGAAAAGCCTAGCTTGCTTTCTCTAGTGGAAAATTATCCTGTAACAGGCCAATGGGTACTGCTTTTCAGATGGCAAGTATCACAAGAACACAACAAGCACTTAGTAGTTTTRGAGCTGTTACAGCAGAATACACTCTTGAAGTTTCAGAAGTAGTGGASACTCCTCACTTATCAAAGCATTTACTGTTTTAACTGGTTTAACGTATAGCTGTACATCTCATTTGTCTCAGAGAGGTGAAAGTATTCTTAAAGGCAGATTATTAAGTTCTTCATGGAACACTTCTATGTTGTATCCATTACAGAAACACAGCAGATCTAAGAAGTTAGCTCCTATRAAATATTATTGTGGGAATTGTGTAGAATGGTATGATTTGAACTCGTAATAGCCTAAAGGTCATGGAAAAGTTTCCATTACAGTCACTTCAAACTGTATAGCAATTTTTTTCTACACTTTACATTTTCAAAAGTACAAATCCCATAGCCTTTAAGTGTACTTTTGAGGGTCCAGTGCTTACACAAAGCAGTGTAAAGCCAGGAACCCATGAAACTGCAGATGGGAAAGTTAACACCACCTCTGATAAAATTCTCAAGTTACTGAAGTTATACTGAGCAAGTCAAAAACTTAAAAGCCTAAAAACCTAAAAAAATAGGGAAAATAACAATTTGCAAGAGATAGTTCTAAAACAGAACAGTCATCAAATATGTGTTCTGTTAGAAAGGGTACTTCATTCCAAACACTTGACAAGAAAATGCAGAACTCCCACTCAGTTTACAGCTGCTGTCCTTTTACTCTGCTGCAAAAGCAGATTTCACTTGTGTGAAACTGCTTCACCAAATGTTGCTCATGGCAGCAAATCCAGCAAGCATTTGTTATGGTAGTATTTCTTTGTTAGGTGTTAGAATAATTTCAAAATATCTTCTTGAGCTTATGAACATCAACAGTTAGGAGTTTTTAATAACATGTGCAGCTGCAGAATATCACCAGTATTCAAACATATGAGCAAAGCTATGTATGAGCACGCTTACTGGGACACTGGAAATATCTTATGGGATTAATTAAGGTGGCAAACCCCAATGAAGAACACAATTAACTGGCCTAGGAAGCCAAGTATCAAATCAGATACTAGAATGGCATCTGTTGGTTTGCCTCACTAATATATTAACAGTAATAYATTCTGTTGGGTAACTGGTAGGTTCCAGTCACTTTTTACCCTGTACCCTCCACATCCGCCTCTCCAAGCATTCCCTGAGTTTATTACCTGCATTACCATTCACAAGCAACTACACCTCTCATGTGCCCCAAAACTCCAGAGAGCAATTTCCTTGATTACACTGCCCACTCAGGAATAAACCTCAGAAACAGCTGATGTAGCTGTAGCAATTCACACTGACTTCCACAAACATTGTATTAAAATCTTGGGAAACAAGTTTCAAGAGTGCTCAATTTATACACAGGAACACCTAAAAAAGCATGTTTTAGGGATCATGACTGGCTAAACAATTTCAAAACATATGATTGAAGAACCACATTTTAAATACTGTCTAACTCTATACTATTACAAACCAAAACATAAATTATACACCGTAAGTCTAGAGAAATTATGAYAAAATCTATTTCAGCAAGTAACGTATTCATAGTCTAATATAAAACAAACTTGAATTAGGAAATAAGAATCTCAGAATGTTCTTAAATTTGTACATACAAGAGCTATCCTTTCTAACACATCAGAATTTACTATTAAAAAAACCCCTTTTTTCACTTTTTCCTTTCGAAAAAAATGGTTTGCTAATCTTAGAAGAAAGGGAAGCCAAGAGAAAAGTAACTTGCCAAAGTAACTTTAAATGAGTTAGTTACCCTAACTACCCATGCACACAAGCAAAGAATTTCCTTCATGCAGAAAGGCAGAACCACACTGACACTTCTGCTTGTACAGAAATTCTGCAAATGCTTTTGCTAATTCAGTTCAGGTAACCAAATCAATAAAGCACATAGCTCAACAGAGTCAGGCAACAACTCAAAGTTTAGAAAACAAGAAAAACCACAAATTTACTTGTTTCAGAAAATCAAAGATTAATGATACATTTTTAAGACCCAGCTATGCTGGTCTACTGGCCACTGGCTACCAGAAGGAGCAACCCCATCTCCCTTGCCCTCTGCACCCCTGATGCTGATGTGACCCTGCACCAAAGGGATGGAAAAAGCCAGAATGGCAACAAATTAACCCCGTTGAGACTTCCAAAACAAAACAAACGAAACCCCACAAACAAACAAAAAGCCCTCCCAKATTTAGACTCCTTAGGTGTTTGCAGGTCGCTGCAAGGTCAGCCAGAGACACCTCTGAAGTGTCTGATTAAGGTGACAGGAGAGCAGGACCTTCTCCTTCAGAACCTCCATGTTAGTTCTTAAGGAGGTTTAGCTGCCTAATTAAATTCCAAAGGTGGTYGAGAGAAGGAATTATCTCCAAGTATCTAAAACAGAATCAGTTGTAGAAACAATAATAAGTAAAGAACTGTCTATTTTTCCCAGGTACAGGTAAAAAATGGCTAGATTGAAGTGGGGGGAAAAAAATAACTTACATATGGAGCAAGTAAGGAATTAAATTTTGCAACAGCCTGATCAGCAAAATAAGGAACTTTCCTTGAAAGCTTAAGTGCAGCTTAGTCCACAACCTTCAATAGCACTTCTGGTGTTCTTGCTTCTGTCCCTATGCAGTGAGAAAGAACCACAATGGGGTTATTCTCYATTTTCCTTACTCCCATAAGGCTTTGTAAACAAGGCTACATTACAAATCTCTAACCCTCATCCTGAAAAGCAGCACATTCACATCTGAAGTCTGAAACACATGAAGAAGCGATAAAAAGTATATAGTAAGAAGCTGATTTGATGTACAAGTATGCACAGTGAAATGCTAGATTTAAGCCCTTGTTTTTTCTTAAGAAAAACCAGCAGCCTGTAAGAAAGTGCAATACAGGACCAAGGTGATCAGAGCATTCAAAAAATAAAGCTGAAGAGACCTCATGCCATCAAAGGAGGAAAGAAGTACCCCAAGTAGCTCAGGCAGAGAATAACAAATATTTTTAAGCTAAGGACAGCTCTTCCTGTCACCTCAGAGTACAGAATGCAGCAGTAGGGTGAAAGATAAGAGTGAGAAGAGAAAGATATTTTGTTTACTAGCTGAAGTCCCACRCTTGGAATGAAAAAACTGAATTCTGAAGAACATGGTTTTTGTCAGCATTTTGAGAAAAACTGTTTAACATGTTTAATACTTTACATCTGAAGTATAAAATAAAACATTTGCCTCACAGCATCTTGAAAAATTTAAAAAAATTATTATTCTAATTATTCTAATATTAATTTTTAGTAAGAAAACCTAGGTCAGGAATGTTGGGAATATCTTAAATCAGTTTAAGCCAGGGAAGATGCTATATTCTCYTCCCCTCTGCAAACCACCAGGGTATTTTAATACTCAAAATAAGTTAAAACCCCAAAGTGTCATAAAATCATACCAGTAAGGAAAGAGGACACTTTCTCTCCCCTCCCTCTCCACACCTTCCCAAAAAAGAAAAATTTAAGRACAATTTTCTTCAACCTGTAGCAAAACTAGCAGGGACAAAATAAGAGGCTACCACTGAGTCTAGTCATCCTTCCAATTTCAGACATTCCCACAAATGTGAGGTATGAGTTATGGACAATCAAGCTTTTCAGATTTCAGGAAAAAAATAGGGACATATGCCCATCTTCAGTTCACTGAGGTGGTTAACTCCCAAAAATTAGTAAGATGCAAAACAAACCAGAAAAGAAAATATACAGTGCTGTACTTTGTGGGATTAATAGGCATTTTTTTCAGAACAAGCAAGTTCAAGAATGGACAAACCTACTTCCATGTCCAGAGATGATCAAAAAGGCAGTGAAATCATCTCTACACTAAAAAGCTGTCCAGCACAGAATTTAAGTCACCCAARGCGATACCCTGAAATGTGCCAACAAGTGGGAATACTTGTGCTTCAACTGTACTTCTCCCCTGACTGTGAATTATCAACTTTACCATCCTCAGAACTGCAGCTGTGAAGTCAATTCCCAGGCACAATTTGCAAAAACAACCCTAAAATGTTATGAGCTGGCAAACCACACATGTTTAATTAGGAGTAGTTTTACTGGACCTATGGCTATTTCCCCYTGGTTTACTTTCACAGCTGCAGCACTGACAGGAAACTTAAAGTCATTTTTCTTCCCTGAGAAGTTGCAAATACACAAGTGATGAAACGAGCTGCATTTTGTAACACGAAATAGAGGTCCTGCAAACTAAATGAACTGGGYTTTAGGGCTTTTGCTTAACTTCTTTATGCTTCTGAGTAAATGCAGTGCAATCTAAAATCCAGTATTCATCAGAAGCAGTTAATTGTAATTTTCACAGTACAAACATAACTTCTACRTGGCCATGAGGATAAAAGAAATTCAGTTGATTTTATGCTACAGTAACCAAGAAAGAACCACAAAATAGCATCAATGCATAGTGCCTATAGCATGTCTGTTCTATCTTACATAAAACAATTGGTGAAGGGACTAAAGCAGTGTGTCTCATGTTCTAGAAACTTGTTTYTTAAAAAGAGGGAGAGAAAGATGTATGCCACAATACACAAAAATAATAATGAATGGGCACATCAAAAATTCCCCCAGAAGCTCAGCACAGCTATCCACCCTCCAAAGCCAAAACTAAACCTGAGTATCTCCCCTCTTCCAACAATACTCCTTAAACATAACCCAGTTACACATTTCACACAGAAAACTACTGTATTATGCCCATTGGTATGTGTTGCTAAACAGGTGTCAGAACACGTTCCAATGGTCCCTTATGTTCTACATGGACTGCTGAACAATCAAAAGGCTTGGTACTATCTATGCAAGATAAAATGCTGTGTTTGCTGTAGATGTCAATTGTGTAAGTAACAGGACACACACAAAAAGTCTTACTCTAGTTTTCTGTGTGGATTTCATTCACYCAGACAAGTATGAACATCTACTGTAATCAAATGTTTAACAGAAATCCCCCTGCTTGTTTGCATGTCCTTCTGCAACTAAGTTTGAAGTGAAAGGCCTCTTATGAAGAGCTGAAACWAAGAGGCACAGGCTGCCAGAAAGGAGGAGGAGGTGTGTGAGGGAAGGGGGTCAAGGATTTTGATATTTGAAGTGGACTCCATCTCCCAAAGCCTGCTKTCCCAGTTATACCAACCCAGAGAGGGTCTGCTAAAGATGCACTGATCATAAAGACTGCATCTGGTCTTCCCAGGGCTGGCACTGCATTCAAAGTAGAGCCATTCCMACCACGAGCAGCACTGCTGGATTAAGACCATAAAAACCCTTTTTGAATTCTGGGCTCCAGGAATGAGATAAGAGTCTCAGAACTAAGAGAAATGAGTGAGAGCAGCCTTATGTGAACCAGACCCTGCAATAAAAATAGGAAGTAGAGTTCTTTGTCACATCCCGGCCCAGCATGCAGACCGCCTGCTGCCACACTGGGGAATGGGGAAACACAGTGACCCTTCTCACTTCTCCCATGATTCTAAGAAAAAATCACAACTTACTTTTAGTAAAATGAGCTGACAAAATTTAATTCCTTCTGCTGTCCAACACCATTTTTCACTGTTGACAAGAAAAAACTGAAAATCATCCGAGCCCTAGGTATCAGAGATTCATTCCAATTTATCAGTAAAATGAAGGACTTATTAAACTGCCCTAAAAAAAAACCTGCCCCTAAACAAAAGACAGGGAGGAAAAAGAAAACAGTCAGATTCAGTTATTTGGCACTAACCCTCTCTGAAAGAGGTCACACTAATGCACACATTCCCCATGCACTGCGTGCTCCAGATTGCAAAGCATGTTCCAAAATACTGGGGAGTGAGACATAATCTAAATTAATTTTTAAAACACCAAATAATTTCTGTGATTTTTTTTTCACTGAAGTAGGATTTACAAAGTCTTCTGACAAGTGTAAAACCGTGACTAAATTTAGAGAGCATGTTTAAATGGACTAAAAACACACAGATGCTTTTGTTGCAAGGAATCTATTTTGTAAAATAACATAATTTTAAATTCTAATGTAAAAGCTTTCATGTAAGAAGCGTTGTGTTGCAAAAGACACAAATAAATTACCAGCACAGAGTACACAGGAATGTGTAATGGCACTCTTGTTATACAGCGTGAGGGAGTTCTGAAAACCTTGTCAAATTTCATTAAGAGAACGTTATGCTTATTCAAAATTACTAAAACATTCCAGGCTTTTTTGACTGTCCTTTGCAATAAAGCAAACCTATTAGCAGTACATTATAGCTGAGATGGCAAGAATTTGCTAATGGTTTCATGCTGATTAAGCACCAGGCAGTGAGCGGTGCCCAGCCCTCCCCCGTGCTGCTGAATTCCAACTCCGAGCTCAGCATTCAGGGGATCAGCTGGAGCCACCAACCATCCTTTGGAGAACGTTCTCATTGAAACTGCAAGTGTCATAAAGAATGGCAGCACTGTCTGCCAAGCTGTCAGGGGAAAAATGCTTTAAAGGACATGTATGTTTGCTTGAGTATATAGCAATACTCTGCACATGAAGCTGCTCTTGAAAGCTTGTGTTCATCTGCAGAAAACACAGGTGGAATGGAAGCTGAACTTTCTGGGAGTCTCAAGCGAAAAATTAATAATTAATGTATTTTGAATTACTGGATACACTAATACTTAGCTGTTGATTTCTGTGTTGTTTTCCAGCGAGATTTCCATTGAGCTCATATAAAAAGGTGAATTATGCAAGTGCAGGCATTGTAGGGGCTCTGGATTCCAGGTCCCACGAGGGTCTGTAGAGTAACAGTGCTGAAAGCTGATCAGCCCACTGCCCAGAGAGCCTTCTGCAACACTGCTGGCCGTGCCACAGCTTATCCTGCTGGATGACTGTTAAGATTTTGCTGTTCAGCCAGATTTAGTACAACAGCTATATTAAAGATAAAAAGCTTATTGGGAAAATTTAAGTGCCTGAATAGGCTTTAGGCAAACATTGCTCCAAACGCTTTTGTCTTCACAAGAGCAGTAATTGAGTATGGAGGGTGATTAGCTCTATCTCCTAAATAACACTTACTGGAAGCGTTAGCTGTGCATTTCTGATTGCCACTGAAATGGGGATTAGAGGACAGGCAAACTATCTGGCACAGCAACAGCACAGCAATCATAACAAAACCTCCAGTGAAGCCTCAAGATGAGCCTTGCAGCCATAAATCCCCTCAGAGGAATGCAGGGAGATGTTAAACTGCTAAACTCTGCTAAGAACACATACTTTCCATTTTAGCATTTGGCTTCATCTATTTTGAGCAGAAACTGAAGGTTTATGCCCCTTTTGCCATGGCAGTGCAGAGCTTTGAGCCATACTGGCTGGCATACCACGACAAAATGCATCTCGTAGCTGCAGAAGTTACAAGTACCAATTTTTTAAAAAGTCACTTGTCATAAATCATGCCTTTATTCACATGCTTAGCATAATGCATTAATATGAGAACATCCTTCAACATGAAGAAGATTCAGACCAAGAGGCTGTTTGATATGGTTTTGATGGCTTTTCATAGGCTTCTTTCTCCACATAAATCTTCCCTCAATAAAGACTGAAGCTTAGAGATTACACAAAAACCATTTTCCCCACACTATTCAAAATTTTTTAACAAATTTAAACTATTACAGCTAACAAGTAATCTTCTAAATTAAAATTAAGCCTCACTCTCCCACTTACTCATTTATCTCATTATTAAAGTAGATAATCTAAAATTTCTTTATTTTAAAAATCTAAATTCATTTTCGCCTGGCAGATTTCAAAGAACGGTCACCATATTAGGCTTTCTTGTCTTTAAAACTCACTAGTCCCTGCATTAGATTATCCTTTATTAAATCTGTATTCAGATCCAGTATCCTCTCACATGTTTACTGTGTAACACTGAATATAATTAGTGGGTTCTATGACAGACAGCAAGACTTTTTTACAAGGTGCAAGACAAAGTCACTGTATAAGGACTTAGAGAGGAGATTACAATTTCATTTTCAAAGGAGTCTGGTATTTTAGGACACTGCCAGTATATTGGAATGAGACATTCACCAGCCTGCCTGAAACAAACAAACCTTAAGGCAAAAAGCAATAGGTGGGAAAAATACTTACATTAAAATGAATATATTTTTGGTTTTTCCAGTACTTTGCATGTGTTTTGTGTTTAAAACTCCTCTGACTAGGAAAAATACCTCTGATTTTGGCACTTACAGAAATGAASTACAGAGCTCCACTAGAGAAGTATTTTAAAATTGAATTAAATTAAAATTAAATTCCCATCTTAACAGGCTCTTTATATATTGTCACCTCCAGTATACATAAGTATTCAGCTGTTTAGTTTGCATGTTGAAGTTTCTAAATCAACCATTAAAAACCCACATATATATTGGCATCTGTCACTTATACTGGAGGGGAGAGAGATATAAAGAATTAAGAAAAGATGTCACAAGGCCTTCTAAATTCCCAAGACACTGCCTCTATTCTCAAGACAATGAATGTGCTACAGCACACAAGCAAAACTCTGAGGTTTTGTTAGGGCTGCTTGAACCCCCTCAATCTCATGTATTTTAATGACTGAGGACAAAGAACGCCTCCTATTACATCACGTATAACATTTCTTTCTGGTAATGAAGGATAACACAAAGCCAAGTCTCATGCCAGAGAAGACATACAGAGAACATTAGGTCAAGACTTCAGCTTGAATTTTTGCCTTAAATGACATAATAGGATGAGCAAAATAAGTGGTATCAGTGAACATATTTATATATTTATATGAGGTGTTTCAAATTTTGAGCAGAGCAGGAATATTTCCCTTGATAGCTGTTTAAGACCACACAAAAAGAAGCCTKTACACAACTATGCCATGGTGCTTCTAATATATTTTTAATTTCCAAATTTAACTGAGCTAGAACAGGCTGTGATCATTCCAGTTTTAACACTGGGATTCTCTTTTGCAAAAGTATACTGAATAGCAGGAGGAACATTTTTAGGAATATATCCAACCCACTGTGCCTAACTTAAAGAAGTTAGAGATTTTTTAAGATCACTTTTGAGGGCTTTTTAAAATGCTAAAGCCAAATACATAATTGTACAGACTTTTCTCAAAATTCCCAAAATACTCAGCAATAGACTATATGTACTGCTTACAGCAGAATTAAACAAAGCAATAAAATTCTCATGGGAACCTCAACCAGGTTGCATCTTTTTTTCCCTCTCTACAACTACTGAAAATAGAAGTATTTGTTCTTTGCCTGTATTTCTTAGTCTGTTTCTCTCTACTTGCAGACAGTTTGTTGGCACTCAGTGCAAGGACAGAAAGCATGAAACACTCAGCCATGCATTTCTGCAGTTTTTCTTCCTCTTTATTTTCCTTACACTAGCAAGAATGTCTTTCATTTCCAATAACAGCTATTTCTGCAAATCAGTCTAATAAAAGAAGTGTACATTTTTCATTGAATTTTGTGTTTCAACATGAAAATGTTAATTTAACTCTGCAACTTCCACTTTATTTCAATGAATATTAAACCAGCAATATTTGTTTCAGATTTTGTTTAAGAAGATATAAAAAGACTGAGTATTTGTGGAATTTTATTTACTTTATAATTCTGAGGCTGCACTCAAGCAGATCCATCCACACCAGGGACAACACAGAAGGCTGGCTCAGGGTTCAAATCACCATTTAACATTTAACATAATACTTTGAGAAGCAAAGCAGCAGTTTATGGATAGACAGTAAGGATATGAGAGCAGGATAAGCACACACAATTCCCGAGACCATCTATGGGCACAGAATTTAAATACAGCCCTTCAAGCTACTTTCCTCAGAAAATTGATTGCAAAGAAAGAATTTGTCAATGTAGTGCCATCTCAGCACAACGTTCACTTCAATTGTTTTAATAAACAGCACACCAAAGACCTGCAGCAGCTGAAAAAAGCTGTTTCACAGCCCTCACAATGCTGTACAGAGAATCATTACACCTTAGGCTTGGACACAACCTGCTGAGGCTTTAAAGATTTACAGAACAAGAAAAGAATAAGAGTTTAGAGCTAGATTTTTAGCATAACACTCGGGATTTAGATTTTTCTGGTTTTCCATAAAAGAAAAAAAAACCCACAAGCCTAAGTACACATCTAAGTTTTGCTCAAATGATAGTTACAGTAGCAACTTATGAACTAGCAAAAATGGATGCAATACAGTTTTTACATATATAATTAACTGAAAAGCAAGCAAAACTTTAAAAGAAAATTTACACCATGGTGGAGCACAACCCACAACCTTGTGAAACACCGAGACAGGTCTCTCTTTGAGACTGAAGCATGGAAGAACAAGAAGAAAAACTACCTCAAGTTGAGCATCCCTCGCCCTGTATCTCCTCAGGCAGGCACATGAGCACCACCCTTCAGGCTGGCAGAGGCAAGAATGAAAGCAAGGGAAGAGGGAGGCTGCAGTGGGTGACTGTGAGGAGCTCAGTGAGCAGATGGGGGACAGAGGGGGACAGAGGGGGACAGAGGGGGGGAGAGGGGGGGACAGAGGGGGACAGAGCTGTGTGAGCGCCTGACCCCTGGCAGGGCCACACTGCCTCTCCCCACACTCCTGCTCCCTGCCTAAAGCAAGGCAGCCACAGAGCCTGGCTGTGAAAAGCTCTCCTGGGAGGAAGCACTGCAGGTCCCTGGCATAGCTGGTGGGCACCAGCAGCATGGGGGAACACATACTGCAGCAGGAAAAGCACACAGCCTCAGGGAAGCATGAAAATGCCATTGCAAGTTAGAGTGCAACACCCAGGAGGGATGAACACAGCAAAGTCACAGCCAGGACAAATGGACTTATCTGGATGGCAGAAAATGACAGTACTGATGAGTACATCTCATGAAGTTGGTGTGAGAAAGCCTAAAGTTGGTAGTCACACTATATGGGGTGCAAATAAAGATCAAAGGGCTATCAGGAAACAGAACAGCTGTCCCTGTTTTTCTATATCTCATATATACAGAGAACATGGGTATATAGATATACACCCACACATACAGAGTTCCCTGTGTCTAAAGCACAATGCAGTTATGCATGACAAACATCTATTTTAGCTTTTCCAGYTGGATGAAGATACCCAAGAATTGATAAAGATAGTGCCAAGCATGTTGATAAATCTTCAGTGGTGGGAGCTGGGGGGAGGAGGGAAATACACCTGTATTCAATTTCAATAGAAAAAGCAGTCAAATCAAAGTCACTCAAGAACCTCATTTACTGTTGCAACACTTTAGTGCAGGATAAAGCTTCTTCTAAATATCTAAAAGACAAACAATAGTTATGTGCAACACTTTCTGTAACACTTCTGTGGTACCATGAATCGTTTCCAAACAATATCCTGGTGATCTTTCAAGCTCTCTAGAAAATAAATGAGCATGCAATATTACTAGACATGCTGAATAACCAGCTGAGAGTCCAGAAAGTTTGCTAACTGTATTTTTGTTTTTATCAGACATAACATTTTATTACAGTATTGCATAAGCACACTTGTTGCCTGAGTCCCATCACATCAGTGACAGTAAAAAGGCAAGTGTGTCCTCGAGTCCTTCACATCTGCTGACTTTGCACTAGACTGTGACTTTCCAGGCTGCCATAAAGGAGCTGCTTACAGGCCAGTGACACACTCGTGACAACACTGCCCAGGCCAGCACCACCACCTCCCTGCAAACTGGAAATAAATATTTGTAGAGCCAGGTGGTGACTGGAGCAGCAAAGTGATACAGCTGAGCGACAATCCACAAAAGTAAAAGATGGCAACTGTGTACACTACACACCAGCATAAAACAAACATAAACCTCTGCTCTTCAGCACTGCATTTAAACAAAATACAAGGAAGTTACTTAAATTTAACTAGATGATCTAAAGATCATCCAGAAGCCCTATGTAAACTACTTTAAAAGGGAATAATTAAAACTATATTATTTAAATTCAAAATGTAATCTGCAATTTCAGATTTAAATCAGAAGTCCAAGTTTCTAATCATGATTTTGATTATAWGCAGAAGGTGAAGCCAGATAATTTAACATCAAAACTCAACACAAGCAATAAACTAAATTCATTCAGACAGCTCCTCAACTTCTAGCTTTCATTTACAAAACTTATCAGATGGAAAACTAGAATGTATTAAAATACAGACTCCAAACATCTATGCCAGTCTTCACAGCATCACTGTACACAAGCTCCAAATCTCCGTCAAAAGAGTTTACAAACTCTTAGGACAAMCTACCAAAAGCTGGGGGGAAAATATTTCAAACTTACCTCCTTTCCAAGATGAGAGAGGTCAACAACCGCATGTTATTTCAAATACAGAAACACCAAGAAATTTGCATTCTGCATTTTCGTTCTGCACCATTTCCTACTACTGATATTCTCTATGCTTGTTGGAATGCCTCTCTGCACTAACCTAGCACTTTCATATCTACCAGAATAGAACTATAACCTACTAGAAACTTACTGTCTTTCTTAAGAGCTAGGTCAGAAGACCTTTCAAGATAGGCTAAATTCAAAATTGACACAAATATTCTAACAGTAAGTTGTCCAGTTACTCACAATCACAGAAGTCATTTGAAAATCCTCAGTTCTTACTATCCTGAAACACTGTTTTGTCCAGAAGTATTGTCCTCAGCTTTAGAACAAACTCCCTATAAATGCAAAACCCATTTGTCTCTCTCGTTTTTAAGGCAAACATACCTGGCAAGGCATGTCAGAGACATATCAGCTGCTTGGATACTAGATATGCACAGATTTTGCTTGTTGTTTTTTTTTTTAAACACAAATGCCAACTATTCCAGAGAGCTGCCCGAAAAAAAGGAGAAAAGTGTTTTGCATTTTATTCTACAGAGTCATACGTTCCCTGATGTTTTGTCACACTGCTGTGAAACAAATGATACTTTCTTTAGGATTCTACAGAATAACAGCACCTTTGTTCTATAGGCAAGCACTGCAATATTCAACAACTGCCTAGATTGTAACCAGGTAAAGACATAGCAAAAGCAATTGTTTGTACCCAGAGTTATRTGAGAGAACAAGAAATGATCAAATATTCTCAAAACAGTCTCAAGCAGAGTTTTACCTATTACAGCCTTTTCTGTGTCTGGTGGTTCCCCACTTCAAATGACAGAAGCACTGACAACGGTAAAGAGAAAGTCCCCAGCATCTCCAGCTGCTTTCAGCTTAGGCAGCAGTGAGACAAAACACCCAATCCTTTTCCTAGGGCTGCTTTCCTGTTTAAGCMTTTATTCCACCATCCCTAAAGACTCTGTCATCACCCTGCTGAAGCTGGCACTTGGCATGAATTCAAAAGAAAAGGCAGGTGGGACAGCATGCACCAAAACTCACACATTGCACACTAGAAATGACACTTTTCTCGGTAAAACCAGAGAAATCAATTCCATATTATGACTATTATTCCTTAGGCAGCATAGCTTGAGCTTCATTTGAGCTAGTAAGCAATTCTACCAGGATAAAAGCCACAGGTTTATTCATCTAAATCAGTGCCTTCAAAGTTCCACTTCATCATTTTCTGCATGAAATTAGGGTAAATAGGGGAACAAGAGTCAAAAGACTGCATTGGCACTTGCAGAATTTTGACAATGCACTACATGTTTGTTTCAAGTCTRAGAGCACAACACAAAGCTGCATGTACCAAGCAGATCTGCAGCTTACTGAGCTGAGCATTCCAACACCAGTATTAGAASAAGCCAGTCAATTAAAACCAACTTGTCTCACAGGTCGTGATTTTCTGACAACTGCCTCWCACAGATAACACTGGTGCTTGCTGTTTATTTTTTTAAGGAAGCTCAATCTGATTTGCAGCAGGGATGTGCAGAGGAGCATATGGGATGTAGGCAGTGTTTGTGGCACACAAAGGTTGCTCATTTTAGGGCACCTAATTCCAGATTCACTCACCTGGACTAAGAGGGAGAACTATCAGCAATTTGAACTACATATGAAAACTACAGAGGCCGAGCTGATCACAAACAGCAGCACTGTGAAGTGAAACTATCCAGACCTGTTGACACTGCGTAGGGAAAAAAAACCAAACCCACATACACAAAACCAGCCAGGAAAAATATTCCTTAATATCATCTGCCCAGAACCTTTGAGTTATCAAGGTAATTTAGCAAACACTTCAAGCTGCTTACAAAGCTCTAGCAGCAGCCACCGAAATCCCAGAAAAAAAATATTATAAAACTCCTTAAATTATAAAGCTTTTAGTTCCCTGTCATTGAAAGTTATTCTTCACCTCATTATAATGTGCATATTTCAGCATTTAACATCATTAGAATAACAAATGCTGTTTTAAGAAGGTAAGAGACTAAAGGATAGCACTTAAAACATAATTCAAACTACTACATTATACATATCGCCATGAATCTGCAAACATGTTCAGTTTTATTAAGAAAAAAAMCTTGCATGCTTCCTTCATACTGTCAAATTACTCATCTCTTGGACAAACGAATGAAATAAAAAAAAATAACATGAAATTTTTTATCATAAAAGCAAACTGATTTTGTGGCCAGCAAAACAGTGACAGCCATTTATTTAAGAGGTTTAACATYTGACCAGCAAGGCAGTCTAACACTAAAAACCTGCCACCAGTCTTTCAACTAAGTGACAAAGCCAAAAACACCAAGATCTCCAGAAGATATGCTGACATCCACAGAAACGGAAAATATTTTCTTTTCCTGACTAAAAAGTTACTGCAATCCCATAGAAATTGCAAAGGCAAGACAGAAAGAGCTCTTTAAGATCTTTACTACTCAGAATTAATCAAAGCAAAACAGCCATCCTAGTGATAATCCCCTTTAGTGCTTCACAGTTTATGCAATAGTCAATTACTAAAGAGGATGAAAGACAGAACAATCTTTGCAAATAGGTCACTGTCTATATTTATAATGATTAAAACCAACCTGCTGCTAAAAGTAACTTTTAATAAGCATAAAAAGTAACATAAAGACAGTGCCACGTATTTACTCTTAAATACATTCTATGTCTCCTATGACAAAAGAGAAGGTAACATGCATCAGAAGCAAAGTTATTTCCCATAGATTATGCACTAGCATTGCCAAAAGCAGATTTTAATGTCTGTCTGTAGTTTTATCATAAAGTATCATCCTCAAAGATATCACCTAAACATTCTTAACATGATGTCTGAACTTATCCAACTCTCCCTGTCTGCACACTCTCTCTCTCAAAACTTGGTAAGAAGGGAAGCATTGCCCAGGGTGCTTTTTARAGACCACTTTTAATGTCTTCTTTTGCTTCAGCTTTTCCTGCCTGTTTAGGCAKGCTTGAACATGCAAGTCCTTTTTTTTTATTCTTTTTTTACTCCAGAACAATTACCCAGGTCTCTGCTTTTACTGCACACTGCTCAGACATCCCATCTGCTTCTTTCAAGTACTGTCCATATCTGCTAAAGAATCACTCAGAACTTTCCTTCTTCCCCACATGCTTGGCCTCCCTGAGGAATATTTTTGCCCTTTCCTTGGGATCAGAACATGACACCTGATATAATTTTCCTAAAATTTCATTGAACTTCATTGATTCTCACAGGTTTGAGTGCCACCATTGTCTCAGTGATTCTTACACCCAGCTGTGCATTCACTCAAACCATTACATTCAGTTCCAATTCGACCAGCAGTTATTGTCAACACCAGAGATTTAAATCTGGTTAAACTGAAGCTTGTTTCCTCTCAAGCCCTACTTCCTCTAATTACCTTCAGCCTCCCACAGTTCAAGTCCATAAACTAACCTATGGTTCTTACAATGCCTTATCCACCACAGTGGCAACCAACAGTTGTAATTTTTTTGCACGAAATGTCAAAAATGTTCCTTATCCAATCCTGATGTTTCTCTTGACCAAACCCCTTGCTTCATCTTCATTAGCAAATCCTTCTGCTCACACTGCCACCTCTCTGTCCTTCACAATTTCATCTGCTAAAAAATCCTTCCTTTTTGCATTACTTTGGAGGCTCTGGATCTTCCAGTACTTCCACAGCCTATGACTTCAAGACTGTACAGCTGCAGAATGAGCACTTCATTACTGGAAAGGAGGAGGAGGATAATCTTCAGAGAATAATGTAACCACTTCTTAGAAAGATCTCCCAAGAGAAGCATTCTTCTATATCTCATATATTTGTACTCAAGGACAGTGAAAACACACTGAAGGTCAGGCTAAAGCTGAATGCTATCGCCTCAACACCACCAAAAAATTACTTACATGAAGGCATTATTAAGGTAATTCTAGTTTCTACTGTTAAAAATTTAAGAGAAAACACCTGTAGCTTAGAGTTTATTATAATGCAGACTGCATAAAACTGAACTCCACAGCAGGCAGGGGAGAGAGAAGCAGTCAGTCTTGTGAAGTGAAATCCTGTCTGTGCGTGAAAGCCAGGAACTTGATGTTCTCACTACAGACTAAGAGCAATAAAAACAGCTTTCTGAGCCATTAATTTCTACACAGCTGATTTCTACTAAACAATGCTCATTATTGAAAGAATTCTAAAAAAACTGCCAGGCTGTTCCAGTGAGAAGGCTGGCACTCTCAACATCTAGACTGAGCTAACGGTGACATCAGTTCTACCACTGCTTTAATCCCCACGGCTACTAAATGTCAAACATTTTCATTGTACTTAAARAGCTTGCAATTATGCACCATGAGATTAAGTTACAAAATAAGGCAAACTGCAAGGCATAGCAAGCATCCACACTTTTGTTGCCCAAGATTCTCATAATGGCAAGTGAAACTGCCAAGCATTTTCCACAGCCAAAATGTGGCATTTTTAGTTTTTGTTATTCTTAAACACTGAAAACTCCYCCCCTTCAGACCTCCCGTAACACAGTGCCTACAATACATGCATTGCTGCCCCACTCAAATACAAATTTATAAATCAGTTGTGGTGTTGAATAAAGTATACTGGAGAGAGGAGAATGGTGAAAAGATTAAGTGTCACTGCATCAAGAGGCACAAAGTCCAGTGGAAACTGAGCTGCAGGCCATATATTTATTATTGACAAAAGACACCCATGTAATATTAATTCCATCTGCTTTAGAGAAGGAAATGCATCAAATTATAGTCAACACAGAAGAAGGAACTGTCCTACCATGTAATATAAATTTTAATGTGGTAAACTATTTCAAGTAGGATATACTTTCTAAACATTCCTTGGTATTTCCATTATTTGTTTGGCAATTGATTAATATGGTAGTAACATGCCAACACACACTTCTAAAATAAATATCTAGTAATTACTTTATTGTGCCAAGTTCTGAGTGGTTCACATCAACTACACTGAGCTAGGGCAGTGCTATAAAGAAAGTGCAAGAAAGCTCATGGATTCTCACACTGTGTAAGAACGATATTACTGAAGAAAATAAACTAAATTCAGTAATCCCATTCATTCCATAATATTTGTGGGAGGGGTGATGAAGTTAAAACTAACTTCATAAAATATACAAATATTAGAGACATGATGTCCCATACCTATAGAAACCCTGAATATCAAGAATGAGGCCAAGAACATAGTAGGATATTGAAAACTACAGACTCTAAATATTACGATAAATGTACATACACACAGTTCAAGACTCTGCAATTCACCTAAYCAATCTTGTTTCTTTAAGATCTTCSCAYATTGACTCGYTCCTAAGCAGCTTTGTCTTCATTGTTTCTTACYAGCAAAGTACTGATTCACAGCTCCCAATGGTAAAACTTTTCATGTCTAAAGTTAGCATCAAGTTTGATTTGAGACACTCTGGTACTCTGAACATATGCTGCCAAGTGGGATTTACTGTAACAATCAGTTTTTATCCAAGCAAAAACAGTTTCACACTACAGATTAAGTTCAAGTGTAGGGAGCTTTGAACAGAATTTAAAATAATTGAACATGTCCCTAAAGAAAGATGGGGAAGGCAAGTGTGAGGTGGGGGAATTATCTACATACACACATAAATAAATATATAACTATTTGTATGCACACATACATCACTGGTTTAAGAGCAAACCTGGATTACAACAGACTAATTAACTTGGTTACCGGTACCAGAAGTGACCTGATTAAGTCAGAGTTCTAATCTTTTGATGGGGGTGGGGGTTGCCTGTTAAAAAAAATTAAGAAGTGAGAGAAACTGCTTTGCCAAGGACAAAGGCCGTCAATGCTCAGTTTTAACCAGAAGTAGGAGTACATCATTCCTGAGATTCTTCCATACTAATTAACAAACTCACATGTTTTGAGTTTTAATCCAGAGTAAAGTTGTGAGAAGCAAAATTGGCAGGGCTGACTCATTAAAGCAGTCTACAAATAAAATGATCAAGCCAGAAATTCAACTCCATATAAGTCTTAAGTGTAATTAAACCCACCAAGACATTAATTTACAATTCTTATGTTATCTATACACACTTAGGGAAAACTGACAGTAACTTGCACATTTCAACAGGCCAAGTCACGAGGAGTTACAGCAGTAGGCTCCCTTCCTCTGAAAGAAAATACAACCCAAATTCCGTGTCATATTAAAACAATCATAATATGGAAACACTATTGTTCTTTCTTTAACTTTAAATCACAGAATAATGTAAATGGAATCAATTCCCATAGCACAGAAATTCTGCAAGAACTAAACACATGAACTGTTTCGATTTTAGCAACAATTTCATGCTGAGATAAGACATTTTTATTTGAACAACTGGAATTTTTTGGGAGCAAGTCTCAAAACAGTAGCAGCCAATTGTTGGTAATATGGTAATAACAAAAGAAAACAAACCAGACATGGTGGCCATTTTTCAGCTTACCTGCACTTGTTCTGTGGAACTACTGCTGAGTTCATCTCCAGACTCTGAATCTTGGTGAATTTTTTCTGAGCCTTCTCCTGCTGAATCACAAGATTGTTCATGCAAAAAGCTGGTCTTCTCTATTTCCAAGAACTCCGGGCATGGGAAATGACCCATGGAAATGGTTCTAAACTGATTGGAAACCTTGGGAGATTGCAACTCATTGTTAAGTTTTCCATTGTTCTGGGTAAGGTCCAGACTCAAACCAAAAGTCTGACAGGGGCTATTGTTGGGTCCCAGATTTTGATTGGCATCTCGAACTAAGCAAGACACTTGAACTGGAGAAGATTTTCCAAAACTAGAAAGCTCTGGTGACTTATTCACATTTTCTGTTGATCTCTGTAATCCATGCGTCAACTTCAAGGTGTTATTTGGCAACATGCTTGCCTGCTTCACAGGTGGCATCAGKGCTTTCCGGGGTATTTCCTTCACATATTGAGCTGGCACATAAAAGGGTTTGGAATTTTCGTCTCTTTTGACTTGCCACCAATCATCATTAGTCTTTTTCACTAAGATGTATTTCTCCCCTTGCTTGATCACAATTTTCTTATCCTTGGCCTCATACTCATAGTCATACTCCACTTGAATGTAAAATTGTCCTGGAAGCATCTTCCCACCCTTATCAGCCATTTCTATCTGAAAATATTTCACCTTTTCAGACAAAAGGTAAGCGACATTCTGTTTCAGTGTTATTTTCCTGTTAATGTTCAGAGCTGTAAGAAAAAAAAAAAAGGATATGTAATCAAGTGGCTGTTTAAGAGCACTTTGGATAAAAATAATTTTGAAGAAATCCTGCCTACTTAGACTAATTGATGGAAAAATGCAGAATTTTCGGATATCCTTCTGAGTGTTGAAATAAAAAATCAGTAGAACAACGTAGGTCACTGATTGAACTGTCCTATTCACGCAAGCCTCCTGCTATCAAGTGGCTCATTAGCTTCATTAATTAGTTATTGCTTCTATTACTGATTAATATTGATTGATCACTGGGGATTTGTGAGGTGACTGATCTGAGTCAATCTCTTGCTTACATATAGGCTTAATCTCTTAAATAAACTGTTAATACACTAGTTTTAATCAAAATATTCCAAAGAAGACTTATCTACCTCACAGAAAACCTGATCTAACCAAATATTTAAGGGCTAGAAATTAATATGCAAAGAAAACACAGTGACAAAACAGGACTATGAACCAAAACGGGTAATGAAATAATTACTAATAYGTGAAAATTCTGAAAAGCACTTTTCAGCATCTTTATAATCCAGACAACTGCCACTGCATCCACACCTATGAACAAATTCTACTTAATCATGTAGCATCAATGTCCAAATTCATGGGTGGGTAAGCATTAGTCTTGCCAACTTGCACTGAACACAATATAGTAAATTAACATGAAAGGTAGGATTTTTAACCTTGAAAATCAAAGCATGCAAGATSCCCATCATTCACACAGAAAGTAGGAGAATTCAAATAAAATGCTGCCATATTTAACCTTATGAAGATTAAAAAGCACATCTTTTTATTTTTAAATGCACATTTCACGAATGAGAAAAGTTATGTAGAAACTTGCAGCTCTGCAAGTTAAGACTTTGTGATGAGATTTGTAGCCTTTACCCTGCCACAGAGTGGAAATAATGCAATTCCATGCAGGCACACACATGCAGAGTGAACTCAGCTGCTAAATGGGACTAAGGACAGAAATAACAACAAAAAAGAACTTCTGGGGAGATCTAAAGCAGAAACCACTACGGACCATTCAATTTTCTTTTGCCATTTCTGTTAWTTGACCTGAGCCTTGAAAAAATACATTTGGCTTGTAACTCAGARACAAAGTAGAAGGTAAAAAGCTAAAGTTATTACACCAAGACAGAAGTGCCCATCTTAAATCGGTGTCTCTCTCCCACAGACCATCTTCTTTTAATTCCAAGAAGCATTTCCTGCAGGTAATCTGGAAGCCACTGCCGTTTTCAAGGTTCCACAAGAACCACAAGGTCAGGTTTACAATTTTATCAAAGACTTGACAGAAGGAATGATGGTACCACATTCAACAAAGCTGACAAGAGGAACACAAAGCAATAGAAAAATGCCAGGATTCTGGTGTTTACTCTCTACCATAAAATGGTATGTTGACATTCAAAGTCTATTTACAGCCCCAGCACAAAACAACTTGCTTACCTCTATTCTATATAAATAGGTGTTTTTAAGTGCAGCTCTGCAGTTGTTTAGCAACAGCGGCAGAAGGTAAACATGAACAAATTGCAGCCATTCCCACTCTCTTCCCAGTTTCGGAAGCTCTGCCATGCAAATGCTATTTTTTTCTTCTTTGCAAACCTGACTCCTTCCAACACTTCTTCAAAGCTGCTATCAACCCCCTTCACGGCTTCCAGGTCAGACACCAGAAAAATCCAAGTCTTACCAAACTGCAGTCTACCCCAAAGCTCTGTAACCTCAAAATGCTGAACCACAGGACAAGGATCCATTCAAAATCTCTTTCTCCCACACAGAAACCAAARAGAAAACATAAGCCTCTGGTTTCCCACAGGACTAACAAATGTTTAAAAGCTTGGATTTTTCATTCCTTTTTTGCCAGTTCCATATGACAACTTATTGAGAATGCATGCTAAAAATTTTTTCAAGACAGAAAGGTTCAACAGGTTGCATGTTATGCTTAAAAAACCCAAAGTTTTTAATARCAGAAGTTAAATAAAACAGAACCGCTACAGAAATAGCTCTACCCACTTTTGAAGTCAGTTTTGCAGCCTAATCCCTTTCCAAAAAATAACAACAAAAAAGAAACAACAAAAATAAGCAGCACAATTTTTGGTCTTTCATCCAAGCTGCAAAATTATCAAGTCAATAGCAAACATTTGGTAATGTTGAACATATGATTAAAGAGAGACAGGCTGTGTTCAGCCAGAATACTAAAACAGTTTTACAAACATATCACATCATCAGAATCGAGCAAAGCTCTAATTCTCCTCCTCAACCCAAAAAAAGCAAGAAATATGTATGGTATAGGTGGGAAATTAACCCTGAAGATTAGCAACAACTACCATGCCTTGAGTTCACAGATTCAAATGAAATAATTTTTGTTTTGCTTTAATTTTTTTTAATGCAGCTCTTGTGTCACAAGAGGTAGACTGCCTGTGCTCTCTGTGCAGCCCAGGGGACAGCTAATGCCTTTCATGAAGCTGTCTCATAGAASAGTTTAAAGAGCCATGAGGGTCTTGGTCAAACCTCTGCTGTAAGGGGCTCCCAGCAATGCAGGTGTGAATGCACAATATTGACACCTGGAGTACTGACTGCACTGCGCTACCAGTCAACAGCTGAAGCGGTACAGCTGGTCAGTCCTTGTAACCTCACAGTAATTGTTACTCCTTACCATTCACCTGCCACGCTCGATGGCATCCACATTGGTAAAGAAGCTTGAACTACTCTAATTAGAGGATGGTAAGTATGAAAAATCATTTACTTCCACAGAGTAAGCTTTCATACCTTAAATAAATAATACCTTACATAAAGTCCCAGTATCTGATTGAGAGATTAGTAACAAATGGCCTCACTAAGAAAACTTATGTTCATGAACACCAAAAAAGAGACTCAGACCTCACTTTCTCCTGGTGAAGAAAACCCCAATCGCTACTGGCAAGTGATCTAAGGTGGTCCCATCCCCGTGGACACACAAGCCACCATTTCACGGAGCATTCCCGCTGTCCCACGGGAGCGGAGCCTGGCGAGGGCAGGCAGGGCTCTCACCCACACCGGGGCAGGGAGATCCCTTCGGACTCCGGCTGCCATGGAACCGTTCCCATCTCTTACTCAGCTAAGGCTGACTAAGGCTGCCAGCCCGGGGTGTTCGCAGAGGTCAGCTCCTCCCTTCCCCCCCTCCGCCCGCGGGCGCGCCCCTGCCTGGGCCGGCCCTGCGCCATCGGATCCACCGGGCACCGGGCCGGCCCTGCCCCACCGGACCCTCTCGGCACCGGGCCGGCCCTGCGCCATCGGATCCACCGGGCCGGCCCTGCGCCTTGGGATCCACCGGGCACCGGGCCGGCCCTGCCCCACCGGATCCACCGGGCACCGGGCCGGCCCTGCCCCATCGGATCCACCGGGCACCGGGCCGGCCCTGCCCCACCGGACCCTCCCGGCACCGGGCCGGCCCTGCCCCACCGGATCCACCGGGCCGGTCCTGCCCCACCGGACCCTCCCGGCACCGGGCCGGCCCTGCCCCACCGGACCCTCCCGGCACCGGGCCGGCCC
>JACDOX010000020.1:520650-534523 GCA_014549065.1 Cardinalis cardinalis
CCCGCTCCGCTCCCGCTCCGCTCCCGCCGCGGCCCCGGCGAGTGTCGGCTCCGGGGCACGGCGGCGTCACCGCGGGTCACGTGCCGGGGCGGGCCCGGGCGGGGGTGGGGCGGGGGCGGTGCCCGGGACCGCCCGGCCCCCGGTGAGGAATCGGCGATCGCACCGGTCCGTGTGTCCGTCCTGCTGCCCGCCTCGCCGTGCGCTGCTGGAGCGCTCCGGTGCGGCGGCTGGAGCGATGCCAACAGCTCCCAAGTGATGCGGTGTGTGAAACGCCCGGGCCTCTCTGTCCCTGCTGAAACGAACAGAGGGAAAACAAAAACCACGCGCCTTTCTCTCTGCAAACAGGGTCGGTCTGACTGTTCAATAGACGATACCTGARGAAACCACAGAATTTTTTAAGTACTTGCCCAAAGAGAAATAATAATAAATAGTCCTTGACTTTTATTTCGAGTTAACGCGCTTGGTATCTCTTACTATATTAAAAAAAGTTTTCTAACATTATTTGAAAATATTTGGGTGGCCTTCATAGCATTTTCAAATTGTAAGTAATCTTATCTTTCTCTTTGAAAAACCAGTATCTGGTTCGCCTGGTTGCAAAGATAACCTTGAAAGCATGAACTGACTGTAACTGATACAGCGGTATCTGAATGAATCTGCAAACAGCCTGAAACAATGGCATGGAGATGTGTAAACTGTCTGCTCTCTATTAATCTAATGAAGGATAATGCTGGTCTACCTTCTTCTTTGACTATTTTAACACACGGAAGGAGGAAGGAGACAGTAAAACCATCAAAAGGTGGAAAGAACAGGTTTGCTGAGGGAGGGACGAGCAATGGGAAAAGACCTGAGAAGTGTCAGTAAGAGAGAGAAACAGACTTCAACTGAGGAAAAGACGAAAACAGCATAAACAGGTTTAATTGAACATGTGGACATATTTTCATGTGGAATTGCAGTCCATCTTGAACTTTCAATATTGATAGTTCCTTGAAATCTCATGCGTGTTAAACAACAAACTTGCAAGACAAGTAGAAAACACTGCACAYGCCTTAAAGCTTCTTCTTCTCAAGCCTGAATACTTGTGAGAATGTTCCCCTGACACCAAGGATCATTTGACTTTGGACTGTCTGTTCACAAAACATAATTATTAAAATTCTGTTGGTGTTGTAAGACTGATAACACTGTCACACCCATGTGTTCAGCAGCTATTCATAGGGTCTGCAAAAAACAGACTGGACACCAGCATTTCTATTGTAAGGGAAACAACATCTTGTACGTAGATGTCCGATATTTACCCTTAAAAGGCAAAAAAGAAGCGTGTAAAAGGAGAGTAGTTTTTTATTCATGCTCACTCTTTTGTAAATAACACATATGTAAAAAAGATATAGAGTAATTTTGGATGTTTCTGTCTAGTAAGATTCTATCTGTATGCCCAGTTTTGTGGTAAAAAATAATGTACTTGGGACACTTGGGTACTTCTGAACAAGCTGACTGCATTTTACCTGCTGACRTGCCTGAGGTGTATATAAAAGCATCCCAAAAATCAGTCACAGTAACCACATTGTAATTATCCTTCCTTACTGCCAAGGCTTCTCTARAGTGCTGCAGGATATGGCATTAGTGATTCAGTCTGAGGCACTCTTCCCTCTGAGTCAGGGTTGAACCAATGGTCCCACATAAGATCAACAGGCATAATAGAGCTGAAGGTGCCAGAAGATATGTAATTTTGAGTCCCTGCCCAAGTGCAGTCATGAAAGATTCCACATTACAAATAAACTGTCCAGCCCAAGTTCCAATTTTAGTATCTGTTGCGTATTCTGCCTATGAAGGATTTCTCTGCCCTTTCACTGGAGTAGAAAGAGCTAAAGTTCACAACCTTTACTCACCGTGACTTGTTTTTCCCAGAGATGTAGGAATGCTGCCATACTCATACCTCAGATGGGACTACATGTATATATATATTAGTTGGAAACATCCAGTAGATGTACTGACCTCACAAAYCCCACCCAGAGTGAAAGAACTGCCAGCTGTAATTGCTTTATGTAGCACATCCGAGCTACGGTAGAGAGTACAGGACTCAATTCATGTACCTATTGTGTTCTGACTGTTCTGCATCATGCCTTGCACACAACAACATCAGTCTCTCTCTTTGTAAACTGGTCCCTTATGAAACATCAGTGTTTGAAGTGTCTATCTGTTCTATTATGCCAAACCTTCAAAACCTTTGTCCAAATTTAGCTGTGTTTGCCAAAAGGGAGTTCCCTTAAAGGTGGTTAAGCTCCCACAAGGTCTGTGGAAGCAGTCAGSCATGTAGAGGTGGAGAAGAATCTACATAAGAAAGTGACATCATAAACACTGCAATTGTGGAAAAAAGATGATAGTTACTATCTATGATAAAACACAAATCCGTAGAAAACAAGCTTCACAGTTCTGAAAATCCAGTCTTGAAAAAATCCATTTCTGGTGTTTGAATAAGACATAGAAATGTTGCTCTCRCTTCTCAGATTCAAAGTTCTCAAGTGGTAGTGTTATATGTAGAAAAGGCTGAGCCTATTCATTTTGAAGGTGAAATTGCCRTATTTTTCTTTTCTATTTTTTTTTCTTCTGAGTCTATATCAAATCTCTGCAAGTTCAGCTGTCCATTATTTTATGCCTCAGTCACAGTAATTCTAGATGTGTGTCATGTTTTAATTAATTAGAAATGCGTATCTGAGAGTGGCTGCTGCCATCCTGTTACTCATAGTGCCAGAACTGGTGTTAGGTAACCAGCAGAAATGTGCTGCTGAAAACGTGATTGGTATTAAGTCTGGGTTGTTTATTCATTGTTTGCCACCCCTCCTTACCAAACATAATCTCATTATGAACTGTGTTGATTCTTTCTTTTGGAAATGACTAAGAAGGCAAATACAAAAAGCTTTGTCACATCTGACAGGCAGATACTGCAAATATCCACCTTGCTCATTTTCCTGTTTCCTCAAGTTTTCACTCCTTTTTAGAGACCTTTTCTCTTTTTGGTCTTATAACCTTAGCAGTGATATGCTCTAGAGAAACCATTCTGAATTTAGACAAATGCACTTATTTCAGGAAATATTTTTTATATAAATAKAATATATTTTTATTTTACTTTTAAGCCTACTTACATATGTATTTTATACAATGGCTAGCTTGCCTGATCTAAAACACATTACCTGAGGCATCTCCTGTGTACTCTGCTCCTACTCTCAGTTTTTTGACAGCTTCCAGCCTCTCACCTCTATCTAAAAATACTCTTACCACCTACACRTAGACATACAATCAATTCCTTCTTTCTGTTCTTTCTCTGTACTACAAAAGCGCTTTTTCACAAAGTGCAGATGCTGTGGGCTTTTTGCATGAACTTGTCAATTTACTCCCCATCTCCTGACTCAACTAATAGATGAGCCATTTTTATTTATATAACTGTGCATTATAAGGAAAATCAATTGACGAGAGAACAACTAAAGTAAAGACTATAAAAAAAGGAACCCAGATTTCTCACCAGCTCAGTAAAGAACTTCTTTCACCATGACACTACAAAGGAATTTTCTGCCTTAAGGAGGAACTTTTATCCACAGTTCAGAGAAGGTGATTTGTTGTACTGTGAAAAATCAGCAAGGAATTTGTAAAATTTTTCCATTTTGCCAGCAGATTATTTTTGCAAATTGTGTTAGGCAGAGTGGACAGTGGCCAACACATGGTTTTTCACTCTGCTCTGTTTGTTAGCCRCATCACCATTGTGATCTTCAATATTCACATCTCACTCGTGGAGCATCCAGTGGAAGCTGTAACAACAATTCAAACATACCTATTGTTTGTGTTTGCAGTCTCAGTTTGCAAGTGAAGGACATTTTTTTTTTGCAGCTATCTGATTGTGAGCCTGACTAAAGAACAAAGTGAGATTTGTTTTGGTCTAACAGATCTTTTGATTCTGCTCTTGCCAAGAGCTGGTTCCCTACTCACCTGTGTAATTAAACTGTTTATCACCTTTCTCTTATCGAGCACAGTATTCCAAACTGTATCACTCCTGTGTGGAGCACTAAAATATACCTCTGAGTCACAGCACAGAATTAAAAGTGGAGAAAAGTAATGAATAATTTTCTGACTGAATAGCTAAAGCCTACAGTAGGTGAAGGCGGACACTTCTTTGTGCTGCCTTGACCTAAGATCTCTGCCTMAGCTAAATCTTAGTCCTCTTTGCACAGCTAGTCGTGCCTTGATCTCATCATGGTTTGAGCAAACAGGCAATTAATCCTTCTAATAGTAATATCTATTCTTATAAACCTGTAATTRAAAGTGCTCATATTCAAAGGCACAATGTAAATGTCCGTTTATACCTTGGAGAATTAAGGATAGCCCCACATAAGTGTCTTTAATTTCTACGTACCTTGTGTGTTTTCTAATGAAAAGGGAGGGCTGTCTATGAGCCACTGATAAGCAGAATCTAACCAATACATAGCTTTGCAAAAGGAATTAAATTAAATCTAGTGTGATAAATGTTTTACTCATGTTGAAGTAAATTTTATTATACTGCACCAAATTTAGGCTTAGAGAAGATTCACCAGGGAGTTTCTGGTTCCTCAAATCACAGCAGTTCAGAATTTACTTCAGTGCAAGGGTCTGGTGTGACTTGGTAAACAACCCAGTCACTGGTGGGTGCTCTGAAACTGGAAGCTCCAACTCATACTGCACATTGCTGGTCCCATGCAGCCACAGAGGCTCCTCAAGGTCCAGCAAAGCTCCCAGTGGATGGTCAAAGTGAAGTTATGTGAGGTTGTCTGGTTAATACTGGGTGGTTTTTTCTGAGGAACAGCAGAAACTGATAGCCTGGATAGGTTTCCCCTCAGCTTCACAAACATAGCTAAAAGTCAGAGGAGAGGTTCGTCCTGCCCAAGTATTTTTTGGGTATCTATGAGTGTGTATCTACATCAAAGATGGATGACAAAGCCCCCTTCAGACTCAGTGGACTTCTATTTATCACAATCAAAGGAGCTCTGGGGGAGTAATTCATCTCATCTCAAGGTAGGCACCCATATATGATCAGATCAATTGCACTCTAGAGTCTGTTCATGTACTTAGTGGAAATCACTGCCACTGGAAATGGTGAATGCCAAAAGTTTTCATGTTCATAAAGAATTAAACAAATTCATGGGAGAAAAATGAGTGACTTAGATTTTAGTTTTCAGCTGCCTGAAATCATAYGAAAAATAGACACACGTTTTGTTTCAGATGTTCTCTAAATTCTTTTGTTATATAAGCACAATATTTTTCTCTTCAAGGCATTGCCTGGTCACCATGTGACTGTTCTTGAAGAAAACTGAACTAGAGAACAATCCTGGTGGAAGAGGCTTCACTCTATGCATCCCAGTGACTCACAAAAATACCTAATCTGCACACTGTGATATTCAACTGAGTAAACATTCTTGCAAATCACAGTCTAAAGCCTGGCTGGGAATGGTCCTATTGCAGAACATGTGTGGGAGATGGCAAGCTAGCCTCTCACCAAAGCCATGGGGAGGACTGCTTTCACAATTTCACACTATGGATGATCAAGTTCCAGCACCTGTGACTGTGTTTAATTGACTAGTACAGATGCCACCTTTTATTCTTCCTTCTCCAGTTCCTCTGTTCCATCATAGCCCCTGCACCAACTCTTCTGAATTTCATTCTGCTTCATGAAAGAAAAAAACAATCCTCCTGTGCCAATAGCTACTGCAGAAAGGGTCAGGTAGAAGGTCACGACATCCCCATGACAAGCTGTGTTTCTATCTTTCATTTCTGAGTTTTGCTTCTGACCAAAAAAAAAAAAAAAAGTTATTTCAAGTCCCTGAGTGGGCTGGTATGAAGGAAACTATGTGCTGGCTCAGAGTTCTTAGTAATTTCAGTATATCATAGCCATTCCCAAGAAGTCTCTGGAGTTCAGGGCCCAAACCCTTTCCAGCCCATCACTCCTTCAAACAGAGATAAGGAATCCAAGTCCACGTTTTGTTTATCTTATGTTTGCTTTCCTGCAAGTTTCTCTGCTGGTTTTTCTTCCTCTTTCCACTGAAAAGTGAACAGAAACCCTTATAAAGAATTTCATTGCTCGAAGGCTGGCCTAGCAATAACTCCATAGGTGACACAGTCAGTGCTGCTGCTGTCTCACCTGCTTCTAGCCAGAAATGAGTCATTCCAACTCTTCACTAGAGAGGAAACCATGGGAGAAAGTGATAAAAGGGGATTGGCTGGGTCTTTGTTATTTTCATGTGSTTTTTAAATAGTAAGAATGGATTTTTTTTGTATTTTGGCTCAGCCAGCGTAGTTTTACATCCCAAGCTGATACAAAAGATCGCCTGGAATGTTTCATGCAGGTCATGGTTTGACCATTACAATTGCTCTGCAATAAAGAAAGGGAGAAACCAGAGGCTGTGCTGGCTGTGACAGTGCACTGCACCTCTTTGCCATAGCTGTGGTCTGATGCCTTTTCCCCCAGCCCCAGCCACCCACTGAGCTGGCACTCCCTAAAATGTTTGTGAAAACGCCTTCCCCTTATCAAAGCCATTAAAGCAATCCCCAAACTCTCATAAAAGTTGTTGATTTTAATCACAGACTTCATTTGAAAAGTCAGGTTTCAATTTAATAAATGCTAAACCTTTTAGAGGCCTATATCTCTTTTGAAGCCCATAAAATAAAAACGTGTGCACTACATGGGCATTTTAGCCAGTTCTAATTAGCTCAGGCCCTAATTAGAGAGTCTGGAGGCCTTGTGCATACCAGGTCACGACTTCACCAGTACATAATATGTTCTCTCCATCCACTGTTTTACACAACTGAGGTCGTGGTCTCTTCCTGCAGCACGGGAAGGAATATGGTGAGCACCTGTCGGCAGCAATGGCAGAGTGAAGCTGTGCAGGATGCTGGTTTCGGTCAGGCTGAAACCATGTCCTGGAAGGGGGAGCCCCGGAGCAGCTGCGAGCAGCCGAGCCGAGATAAAAGCTGTTACACCGAGAGATTCACAAGGAAGCAGCGGCAGAGCTGTAAGTATCTATTAAACTGCTGATAAAAGAGTCCCTTGAAGGTGCTTCCAATTATGAAATAATAGCCCTACCTTAGGGATGAATAAACCCCAAAGCCAAGTGAGAAGTGTTCGCTGGCTCAGAGTTTTGTTARCATTATGTTTGTAATTAATGAAAAGGGAGGGAGAGTTCTCGGGCTTCCTGCCGAGGCGAAAAAGAGCAAGGAGGGCGGGGGGAGGGGAACAAAATTAAAACCAGGTCCTGACCAGGGTCAAAACAAATTTAAATGTTAGAGTTTTTATACCAAAACAATGACCTTGTAGTTTAGTTCAAATGAAGCAGAAACTGGGTTTAAAGTAATGTTTGTAATCTCATCCAGATTAGCCTGCTAACCACAAGAGTCACTCTAAATGGGCCGCCTTTGGTCCCTCTGACTGCCTCAGTTYTGGTGCATGGAAAATATATGAGCAGTCACTTGAACAAAGGGTGWGAATGCTTCTCAGCCTGGAGCGCTCCTGGAGGATGGAAGATATCTCAAGCTCAGTCCCTCTGCAGTGAAGATTTAATTATTAATGCTAAGTGGAACCGCAGCAACRGGATTGCAGCACCCCAGAATGCTAAATGGTGTGGCTGGTAGTGATGAAGGACTGAGAAATAGGTGGTAGAGGGGGCTGAAATCCCCTCAAGCAGATACTGAACCTGCATTTTTCATGCCAAGCCTGAATGTTCAAAGGAGGCGTCGCCCTTCTCCAGCTCTGTGATAGGAATACAACGACATGGCTTTTCCTTTGCTCTCCCTAGGCAGCAACGTTCAAATGAGTTCAGATCAAATCTGAATTTTTTGAATGACTGAAGCYAAATTTCTTGTTAATTTACTATTCASTGGGAAATATATCACCCATTTCCAYTCCTGTTTAATGGAAATTGTTTAGTGCTTTAATAACCACGAGTTATCCTCAAAAGAAYCACAGTATCTACAGTCATCTCTTGGTCAGAAAATAAAGGGCAGAACAATCACTTCTGAGCAAGTCTCTTGAAGTGCAGTTTTCTGTGCCAGTCCATCTGGCACTAAATGATCTCTGGCACTCACTGCATCAGCTCCATCTCAACAGAATAGCAACAGAAAGGCAGAGCCGGTAGCCTGGACCGGGTACTCTGTGCATGCCACAAACTGAGTGTTTTGTTAGGTTCTGGACACACCATAATTCAGGAATTATGATACGGGTTATTGTGGAGGCTGAGAAGCGGCCATGACAGCAGAAGCTAAAACACATCTGCTGATACAGCAATGAGGAAATAATGAACAGTTACTAATTTCTARCAGTTACAGGTCTTCAGCTATTGCTCCTGCAATCAGACACCCCACAAAACAATTACCTTCCTCAGCCCTTTGCATTTGCCTCTCAAAAGAGGATAGGGGAGACATTTTTTTCTCTTTCTCTTGTGTGAGTAGCTCTGTAGTCTTCTGCAYGTTTTCTGAGTGGGCATTACCCATTCTTCCCACTTTATTGTGCCCTTTTTTTTTTTAAGGCATTGAAAACATTCATCTTTGGAAAAGATCAGTACCAGGAAACTGAAAAAAAAAATGTCACCATGGTAAGGGCAACTCAGATCAAAAGTTTTTAAGTGCATTTATTCATAAAAAGAAAAAAGAAGGGAACATCCAGTGATAGTGAAATGCTACAAAGCAGAAACTGAGAAAGGTTTTCACACAAACTAGAACATAGAACCTATTGCCAAAGCCTTTCACCAAGGCCGAGAGTGTAGCAAGATGAGAAACAAAAGGCGTTTTACACAGGTAGCCCTGGAACAGCAGCTCTCACAAATGCTCAGGTTTTGCAGCAGAGACCAGCCTTTTATCCCTCCCCCGGTGATTAGGAAACCAGGGCGTGTTGTCTCACTTGCTATTCCTCCAGAAGAGCTTAATTTTTTTGACTTTCAGAGACAGGATATTGGCACAAGCAGAACTCTGAGTTGAGACCATGGGCCTATATTTCTGTGACTTCCTGTAATGCAAAAAAGAATTAGTGGTGTTTAATCTCTGTAACTGCAGGGTGTAAGTTATCACATAGAATCATCATTTTCAGACACAAACACGCTCAATCCCCAAGGAAACATCCTTTACAGACTCCAATTTAGCCAACCTGTGCTCCCTTGTTCATTCTGCAGGAACACAAGAAAGTTAAACAGGCTTTCATTTGCTGCGACAAAAGTCAACCTCACTACATTTTATGGCTTGCAAAGTGAGCAGGATGATTAACCATGAATCACAAGATAGAAATTCCTCCGGGGTATTTTCACGAGCTGGGAAATAGCCATTGACAAGATGGTATCAGCATTTTGTCCCGGTCTTTTTAAAGGTGTATCCTCCACGCTCCCCACTTTGGGCCTGCAGCATTATAGGCTGCAGTCATTTTTAGGTCGTGCTTCAGTCACGCCTTGGCATCTCGTGTGTGACCAACCCCATCACCTGACAGATGGCAGGACGGTAGCTGGGTCACCTTTGAGCCCTAAGGCCAACACAGGTGAATAAAAACACATTTACGCTGCTGGAATACTCAAAAGAGAAACAAAGGGAAACAAAACCCAGCTCTCTTCTTTATTTAAACCCCCCTCCAAGCAATTATAGATGAATTATGCACTCYATCCCTCTCCTGTGTATGCACTTTCTCGCTGGCTAGATTTTAGTAATCTATTATTCATTGCCTCGCTCTCTCTTCCCTGCTTTTGCCTCTCCCCACASCGCAGGGATCTGCAGGGCTGCTGGGGGACTCCTGGCCCAGCTGCACACACCCTGCCCCTCACCCTCTATGGGTTATTATGGAAAACCAGCAGGGACTGCCAGGGAATCCATCCCAGCCCCTGGAACTGAGGTCAGGGCCCTAAACCCTGGTGCAAGTGACATCTTTGGGGGTGTTGAGGGAACCCCAGGGCTCTGGATGARCCCCAAGCAATGAGATCACTCCACAGAACTGGGCTGTCAGGCAGGTGAGTAGGCTTGCTTTAAATATAGATCTATTCAGGGTACTTTGTTAGATACACAAGAAGACTTCTTTCTCCCAAGGGTTCAATAAAYAAACACATGTGAGAAGACTCACATTTAAAATTCCCCTAAGCAAGCAGGTATTTTAGGAACAGTAAGATCTTCARGATCTTACAAAAGACAAAAAAAACTTCTCTGGAAAAAAGGAGTGAAATTCCCATTTCAGGAGGTCCTGACCATTTCTGCAGCCTCTGACAAATGACCTAATGGTTCTGCTGGGCCAAATGTGGGAGGAAAAATCTACTGTACTTTGTCAACACACACTTTTAAAACAAGTTCTCATGCTTTCATATTATATGAGAGAACAAAACTTATAAGTCCCCTTATAAGGGACCTTAAAAATCATCCAGTTCCAGCCCCCTGCCATGGGCAGATACTTTCCACTAAACCAGGTTGGTCAGAGCTCCCTCCAGCCTTACCTGGAACATTTYCAGGGATGGGGCACCCACAGCTTCTCTGGGCAACCTGTTTCAGTGCCTGGCCACTCTCACAGTAAAGAATTTCTTCCTAATATGTAATCTAAACCTATTCTCTTTCAGTYTGAATCAATTCCCCCTTGCTCTGTCACTACATGCTCTTGTAAAAAGTCCCTCTCCATCTTTCTTGTAGGTTCTCTTCAGATACTGAAAAACTGAAACTGGGTCACCCCAAAGCTTTTTTTTTTTTTTTTCCACTTTTCCAGACTGAACAAATCAATTTCTCCCAGCCTTTGTTCACAGAAGAGGTGCTCCATTCCTCTAGTCATCTTGGTGGCCTCCTCTGGACCTTCTCCAAGAATGTCCTTCMTGTGCTGGAAACCCAGAGCTCCAGGGGGGTCCCAGCAGAGGGGCAGAATCCCTCCCCTGCTGCCCACCCTGCTCTGGATGCAGCCCAGGACACCTTTGGCTCTCTGGGCTGTGGGTGCCGCGGCTGGGGCATGTCCAGCCTCTCGCTCACCCCCAGCTCTTCTCAGCAGGGCTCTCTCCATCTCTGCAGCCTGTGCTGGTACCTGGGGCTGCCCCAGCCCTGGTGCTTGGTCTCACTGAACCTCAGCGTGTTCCCACTGCCTGAGTCATCACCCAGTGGGTGATGTCCTGTCCTTCAGGCGGGAAACTCAACCTCAGCTATGGTGAAGCTCAACTGCAATCACTGTCAAAGGGAAATTATTTAATCTCTTAATGGGGATGAAATTGCAGCTCTGATTTGCTGTGTTACCATTTATTCCTGACTGCACGTTGCAGTCATTTGCTATCCCCCAGAGACACGCTTTTATAGAAGCATACAGATTACTTTTTATAGTTCTAAATCTTTTACTTCTTTATTTGCAACTTCAAGTAACTTTTTAATTAGCTTGTCAGATAGCAAAAAGGCTAAGTAAGGTACTCCAGTGGGTAATAATCCAGACTAAGGAAAATTCAATATAGAGGAGAAAAAAACATATTTATCAGACAAGCCTACAGTGAATAGGAAGATTTAGTTCATATGAGAGATAAAATTGCAAAACAATTCAAAACAGTAATTTGAAATATTTGAAAATCCAAGCACTTGTTTTGGAATAATTTTTATTTAAAATCACATGTTTMATCTTCATTTTGGTATCCTAAATGTTTGGCCTGATGTAAGTGCTGGGAAGTTTGGCACAATTACTAGATGACAGATAGWGCTCAGATTAACTTCCTAGGCTGAGGAAATCTGACAGTCACTTGTCTCCAGACAAATCATGCTCTGACAAGATGATGTGCTGATGGCTCTCCATTTTCTGTAARTTCTGCAATTTTTCATTCTGTGATTGCACTGCAAGAGGAAGGCAACTGACCTTGTTAAAATCAATGCTCCCCAAAGTAAAAGAAGCCTTTGATTTGGTCAAGATCTTCCTGTGAAGGCTGTTGAAACTTTGCAATACATTGATTTTTGATAAACTAAAAAATGTATCTGCAGAGGCTGCRGTGCCTTCTCACACTGGGGGTTTGTCACATGTGTTTCATCCCCAGATTTATTCCTCTTAATTGACCATAGGATGAAGTTGTTATTTTATTATCCAACTCCTGTACTGGAGAATATAATGAGGCAAGTGGAGTACTCATAGTTATTCACATTTACAATCTACTCTGCCAGGAATAGTTAGTGATAGATATAACACAGAAAAAGGTGTTTCCTGTGCTGAAGGATTARTACTGCATAAAAACCAGAAGAAGATGCTGTGGGAACTGGAGAGCCTTGGTGCTGCAGCTGCAGTGCGTGACAAAGAAACCCATGRCAAAGTTCTGGGAGTTGCAGGGGAGCACTGCAGTTCCCAATTTCCCTCTTCTCCCCAGGGAATCTATGTCTCTGGGCAACACAAAAACCACTGYAGCAGAATGGCAGAATTGCTCTTGCTGCTTGTTTTGGGGGATACTTCACTGGAGTATTTTATTGACTTTTAATAAGAATTAATTTACTGAGAGCACACCAAGCCTGTGCAGCTGGTGGTTCATCTAGAGGTATAATTCAGGGKTTTTTTGAGTAATTGATTTTAGAACTGCTTTAGGGTGGAAATGTGATCCATGTAGCTGGTTCTCACAATTTTCCTGGTGCTCATGGGATTTAGGGGCTGCCTTGGCTGATGCAGAGCCCTACAACCCCAGGCCTGTGCTCAGGTCAGCTCCTCCCTCTCTCCCTGCCCTCCAGCCCACAGGGAGCCTTCACTGGCCCCGTTACTGAGTGAAAGAGGTTCTGTCCTCCCATGCAGTGCCCAGGGCCGGGGCAGGTGCACTTCCAGCCTCTTCCCAAACCCGAGGGGAGATCCCAGCAGGAGCCTGCCCAGGAGGCAGAGGRGAAGCAGGGGGTCCTTGAGTCACTGCCCCATGGTGCTGCCACCCGGGAGGTGCCCAAAGAAAGGCTCAGCTGAGGGGGTGCTGGGGCCGCCAGAGGAGGCTCAGCTGGGACAGTTTCTGTGCAGGGAAGGGGGAGCAGCAGCCAGAGATGTGCTCAGCTCCTGTCAGGGTTTTTTTTTTACCTCTGCCCAGGAGACCACACAAGTTTCCCTTCGCTCCTCAACATGCAGCCAGGCTGCTGCAGAACATGGATTTAAGACAGTGAAGATTTTTTGTTAATAGGTTTCCATTTCAAAACCTGGAAGGTTTTATATAGTAGGGCACAGATTTTTCTGTCAAAYCTAATCCCAGTCAATGCCATGCCATAATCTCCTAATTACACTATGCAGTAGGATCAGTCTCTCTAATCCCTAATTATATCTTTGCTTGAAAAATGTTTAGTCTCACTTCTGTCTCTTCTACATGGTCTCCAGCTGTCCARAGGATTCTCAGAGCTGCTAATAGTAATAATCTGCTGAGGTAGATCTCAGCAGTTTCTTAGAAGGAAACTACAAATTCTCCCTAAAAAGTAATTCAGTTATCCCAAARCTGTTCATCAATTTGACCCAAATTTGTGGGGAGAAATAGCAAACAAGCAAACAAAAATGTGAGTAATTGTTGGTGACAATTCACCCCACTAAAGAGTGCAGGATGCTCCTGCAGGACACTCCTGGATGCTCCTGGCCTCACRTCCTTGGACACTTTCAGTTTGCACTGAAAACCCCTCACCCATAAAGCATCAGAGACTCACACCCCTCCTAATGAATCCCCACCCATGAGGGAGCATTTAGCCCAGGAACAGCGATTTCCTGGCTCTTCAGGAGATCATCCCTGAACAAGACATTATTTATTGGTCCATTGGTCACAGCAGCGGGTTTTGGGTCGGTGTGAGATCTTTGTCACTCACCCAATGCAGGGGGGCACAGCTGCTCTCTGAGGGAGGATTTCTCAGCTGATGCTGGCTGGCATCATGAATGTGTAGGAGCAGATCT